>JAIPRL010000475.1:0-22725 GCA_025469235.1 Pemphigus obesinymphae | reverse complement strand
AATTATAATATTATATAGGTATTATTATTAATATAGGTACCAACCAAAGTTAATGCAAATTATATTATTATTGTATACTGTATAGTATAATATAATTTATTATATTAAATTATACTAATATGTTAATAGCCTTGGCCAGGACTGGTTGCTTATAAGTAATAAATTATAAAAGTAAAACAAAACCATTATTAAATCTTTTAATCTTTTATTATAATAAAATGTAAGAAATAAACTGATAAAAACTAAAATAAAATAACCTTACATCAATTAGTTTAACATTAGACGAGTCCATAAGTTTATGTTTAAATAAACATTTTTATTGGGTTGAAGTGGGTTTAAAAAAACAGCCCATCAAAACCCACACAAAGAATTTTCTTAAAAAAACCCGAGTAATATTGCGCTTTTCGGGTTTTATGGGAAAAAAACCCCAATTTAACCCAACCCAGCTGGGTTTTTTCCAACCCTGGTGTAAACGGACAGAACGCATGCCAATTATACCCATTATCATTACTATAATATATATAGCTGGTGGTACCTCACGAAGACGCGGCGCCCGGACGCTATAATATCTTTGGCGTTTCGTCGGACCGCCGCCGAAACGCGGTCACCGGTATCCATTGTGTGTTCAGCTACCACGCACGGGTGTAGGGAGCCCAGCGGCGGCGGCGGAGATTATTGATTGCGCGACTTTCGCGTCGTGTGTTTGTGTGTGTGTACGCGGACGGGAGCAGCAGCTAGCGCCGCGGTGAACACACATACAGACACCCCGTCGAAAGTTCGGAAACCGACGACGTTCGCGTGATGTTTACGATTAACGGTGTGACGCTCGGCGATCGATTGATTTCTTTTGGGTAACATAAAAAAAAAAAAGGAAATTAAAACAATAAAAAGAAAACGCAGAAAAAAAAAAAAGAAATACTACGTAATGAATAGCTGCTGCGAATGGTCGGCACAGTTCAAATACGTCAGAAGAAAATCGAACGCCGCCAGCAACTTCCGCCACTGTCGTCGTCACTTTAAACAGGTAAAAGTACGACGAAATAATATATAGTCCGCGAAATAACCGATGGGCGTATATTATTATGATCAAAGTAAAAAAAAATATAGTATTTTCGTAATAAGCCATACAAACCCACTAGTTTTTACATCCGCATATAATATTGTTAAACTTGTCTGTTTTTTTTTTTTCTTTAAATTTCATCAATTCAAAAATTAAATTAAATATATAGTTACAATGTACACATATACCCACCTATTTGAAAAATATCATTATTACCCCCCGTATGTACAATATACAATAATTTGTATAACGTTATGATATACGTCGTATCAAATAATTTATGATATAATGATATTATGTACATTTGACGACATTGTTTATGCGGAATAGATTTTTACCACTAGTACATGATTTTAAAATGATTTTTTTACTGTAAAACGCGTATTCTTTAGCTTAAGCACTACGTTCAACCCATCCACGACAGCGATGCCAACTGGAAAAGTGGAATTCGTCGTTGTTTACAAAACGAGTAAGTTATATTGCCTAATGTATAAATGGTGTACAATAAATTTCATTGAAATCAAATTAAGGGGCTTTCATAGTTTCATAGTTAAAATAATTCATTTGCCGCAATACCGCAATAGTATTATGAAAAATATCAATATTTCATTGGAAAACATATACTTAGGCACAATTCGTAAAAGCATATAAAAGAAATTCAAATCAATGCAATGTAGTGTAAATAATACCTAACTACGCATAAATTCAAATAAATAATATTATTGTTTAATATTGTCCACAAATTAACAATATTCATAATTTCCTAGTATTATTTAATTTTGTATAAATTGTTTAATTAATTTCAGTATACCTATTTATATATTTGAAACCGGTTCGTAATACTCTTCTTATCAATAACTACGACCTATTTATTTTATATTGTTCAAAGCGTACTTATATTAATTAATAATTATATTATGTACAGAACATAGATACACAGTCGAAGTTTGGGTATCATTAAAATGTCTGTAAAGCAATTTATTAGTTAGATTTTATTAAATGTTTTTATTAAATTATGGAAATAATAAGTATACTCGTACTGATAAATTAGGCGAAGACATAATTTATCAAAGCTCTGAACTCAACAATCATGGTCCGACCGTTAAGGGATGGAGGTCTTCCAAAAATTGCGAATATCCGCAGCAATTAGTGCTCAAACTACACGAAACCACCGTGATCCATCAAATTCAAATACTTGCTCATCAATATTTAATTCGTGAGTATAATAATGATTATGTGATATTTATTTATTTATTTTATTGATATTTATTTTACAAAAAAATAAAACTTATATTAAATTAATTGGAAAATAAAAAAAAATGTTCGTTTTGAATAACTAATCAGAAGTAAGTAAGTCGTTCAATTATTTCATAAATATATTTATTTTACTCAAATATGTTTCGACAACGATAATTAAAATTATAACTTTTGAAAATTATTTATAGGTACGTATAATACCTATAACAATTAGCAATAAAAAATGATTTGAACTGAATATTACTTATTAGTTGTCAGTTGATGTTACGTATACTACTAGATTAAAGTTGTGCATAATGTATTATATTAATGATACGTATTTATTTTAAAGCCAATAAAATTGAAATATGGATCGGACCCGAGGAGCGTGTAGAACCAGACAATCTAACAACTCTAAATTACGAATATTTGGGTTATATTACACTCAATGATAATGACGGTGGTTCAGTAAAGAGCAGAGAACTTAAAACAATTACATTGCCGTTAGCCAGTGCCACTAGTTATGTAAAATTTATTTTACACGAAAATCATAAGAACAACTTAAATCGTTTCAATCAGGTTGTCTTTGTATAGTAATATTCTGTATTTTTCAATTAGTACTAAATGTTTATTTGTAAATTTAAGGTGAGCTTGATCGGTATACAAGTGACTGGTGAAAAACAACACGTAGATTTAGGAGACGTCTGCCAATACAGTTCTATATGTGATGACTTGGCCTTTGAGATGTACGTGGATAATCAAATTGCAGGAATCATCCGAATGTTAGAAAACAGAAAGATTACAGCTGTTCGCGGTGATGTTTTTTTTGTTTGTAATCGGCTAGATAAATTAGATTAAAAACGTTGTTTTTTTTTATATAGATGAGCGATTCGAATACGCGAGGAAATTGAAAGAAACGATGACCGAACTGAGGTTAGCCGGAGAAAAGCTAGGAAAATTAGAATTGTCCAAGACCCAGGCCATACAAAATGAAGATTACGGCAAGGCTAAAAAGAAAAAAACACAAATGGAAGAGTATCGAGCACAAGTATTGATGGAAAATCGGGTTGATGAACTTTTGGAAAAAACTGGGGTGAGTCAATGCAATGTTCGAAAATAACAATTTTTTATAATTTCAATAATTTTTAAATGTGCTTGCTTAACAGCCTTTAGAAATCAATGACGAGGAACCCGAAAATCTCATCGATAAAACCCCCGGGTCTGTAGACGAAACCGTTAAATACGTAACGTCCTTTTCGCCAACTGTTATCTCTCCCAAAGAAATTCCGGACAAGCCGCGACAACCAGAAATCGTACCGGAAAAAATCGAATCCGAAGTACCCGACGAACCTGATGTTTACCACAGTCCGGTCTCACCACTCCATTATCCTGAAAATAATTCCAGGGAAAGGTATGGAAAATTTACAAACATAAAATATATACTAAAAAAATGTGCACAACGAATGTCAGTACCTATAGAGATATAAGCACTATTTGTAGTTTGTACGTCGTATAGAATACTGTAGTAAGGGATATATTAAATTTGAAAGCCATAAAACGATTTTGAGCGGTACTTTAATGTAACAATGAAAAAAAAAAACAGGGAATAATAATAATTTCAATTTGATATTTCTCCTACATTTATAAAATATTTCCATTATAAAAGGTAGGTACGCTTAAGGAAACTACAGAAAAAAAATCGAAAAATGACCTATTCAAAGTACCTATCAACTAGAATCAATTTTTTACCTATATAAAAAAAAAAATTCTTTACTCCAAAACTTCTACTCGACTCCTTTTGGTCAAAAAATTACTTACAAAGAACAAAAATTAGCATAATTTAAAAAAATCTGGTCAGTAGGAAGTGGAAGCACTTCGCTTATTGGGAAGGATACTGGTGGTGGATATATTGAATTTGAAAGCAATAATAATAATAATAATAATAAATAATACATTTTTTTCGAAAAACGATTCTGAGATAAGCTATTTGGTGTACATAACATGAGTATTACTATTAGCACTTATATGACTAATAAAAATACGACGTCAATATACATACGAGTAGGTAGGTATACTTATTTAAGTAAATATTTGGTGTAAATTTCAAATTTCCGTCATTTTAATTTTCCAACTTATAATAATTTTCGGGTTTTTTTTTTTTTGTAGTTATAAATATTATACATCTGATATCACTTAACGGTACATATTACGGTAACTGTGACTAGTTTATTTGTTATTTTCTAATTTATAACAATTAAAATTTCCCTTATATAATGTAGTTTTTCTTTACGTTTTTGAAAACTATATTTATATAGTTATTAGTTATTACCTCAATAAAGGACCAACTAAAACAAATTTCCTATCAAAAACTTCTATAGGTGCCAGAAAATTCTTACTTTACTCCTACTGCCCGAAAAAATGAATATGCATAATTATCATATAATTTTTATGTACTTAAAAATGAAAAACCCATCATATTGTAAAATCAATGTATTCATCACTAGTCGCTACGCTCACAATCTAAAACAGGTACAATATAATAGACAACTTTTTGTGTTTTATAGATCACCAAAGTTACAACACACGATCATCACGAAAGCAATCTCGTTGAAAAGGCCTAAACCAATCCGTCCAAAATCCAGCAAGAGCAGCTACGAAGCGTACGACGAACAAGCTATTCCGGCTCAGAGATTGTACGTGTCTCCCAAACCTACATATGCCTACACAAATTATAATTTATCATAATTGTTTTATTATGTAATATTTTATTGTTTTTAAGTGCATGTTTTATTTTATTTTTTTTGTATGTGATCAGTTGTCAGACTCAAAATAATTTGGACACGTCGACGTCCGCTACCAGTGGCGTCGGGGCGACGAAGTTGAGTGAAAGAGATAAAAAACAAGCTTCCATTCCGATCTCCGTGTTCGGACTATCAATAGTATGTACTTGCATAAAATATTAAAATATAAACAGAACTTAGTAAGTAGAAATTGCGTGAAGTACCTAGGTATACATACCTCAAAATTTTAGAGGCCTCAAATTTTACAATATGTTTATATATATAAATAAATATATTTTTTTACTTTAGTAGGTAGCTTAAAATGATTTTAAAATTATATTCATATTAAATTGATTTACCTATATATTAAATTATAAAGTAATTAAATCAAAAAAGTATAATTCTATCTAAAAAAACCTTATTGCAATTATTAGTAGGTACCTATATAATATGCTAATAAATTTGATATAATGATTTATTTTACACTTATCGGAATAAGTCGCTAGATTCAGGGATGGCTGACAATTTTTACAAAATGATGGTTATATTTATATGTACCTATACATAAATATGTCTACACTTGCTATACACACATAGAGATGGGTCTTTACTTGACCAATTTACTCGCAATACACTCGAACAAATTTCTATTGTGTGTATATGTTATACCATGAACGCATAGCATAGTATAGTTTGATCGGACTCGGCCACCGTTTCGCCACCACCATCTTGCCGCCACAGCCAAGCAATTTTGTACTTTGGAAAATATAACTATTTAAATTTTGCATTCTTATGATATGTAGGGAATATAACGGGAAAAATATTTTCAAGGACCTTAATAGAACGCAGACGTAGATTCAAGAGTAGTGGAGAATGGAGGGGGGAGAGCATGCCCATTCCAAATTCCAAAAAACATATACTTATAATATGTTATATAGATATAATTTTAGGCAAATAGGCATTTAAGGGTATGTGCCACCTCCCCACGGAAAATATTTCTGGATCCGCTCCTGTTGGAACTACGTACCATCAATATAGAAATATACACCTTTAGTTATTTTAGGTAGATAACCTAATAAATTATGTAATTATCTGTTATTTTACCTTGACATTATAATGCTATGGAACAATTTGTAATAAAAATACCCTCTTTATTTATTTTATATTATATTTAATTATATAAAAATAGTTAAATACGTTTTAAATATGGTCCTATATCAATTCCATTTTTATTGACCCTAGCGACGAGCATATAAATAATATAATATAAAATAATATTTATTATACCTAATATATGTTTCAACCTTTGAACAATAATATGTAGACACAATACATGAGGTAGGTACCTAATAAAATAAATTATAATACAGAGGGGTAAATGAGTTAAAATGATCTACTATCGTCTTTTATATTCATGCTTTTATATTCATCACTGTTTTCAATCATTTTTATTATATTTATCACGGGTGGATTTTATCATACCGCAAATTTTTACATGGAGATTTTGTCCTAGATTCTGTTTTTATATGACAAAATTTACACATTAGTAGTCCTTTTAATAGTAATTTGTCCGGTAGACGCGCTACGAAGTTAGTGTGTATAGGTATCCTATTCTACCATTTCCTTGTTGTGGTTACTTTTTATTTAAACCTAAATAATTTGTTTTTTTATTAGTAGGTACATATATTGATATAATTATATATATAGTATCATATAATATAGTATAGTTTTCAAAAAAATCTTTTCGAGAAAGGATAGTTCAAGTGTTTCTCATTGCTCTCTGCACCATCGATGTTTAATCAAAACGACCTAAGCTACTCACAAAACTTTATATACAATCCAATGTTTCGATTTTTACGCAAAACAAATTAAATGGAATTTTAAAATAATTTTAGAGTTAAAACATCTATTATATAATTGATAGAAAACAATATATTGGAGATAAACTCATAAGCGCTTTTTCAAATCAATTTTCAAAAAAAGTTCAAAGTTAATGGCCAAAGGGGAAAAAATAGTATTTTGTACCTTTAAAATGAGCTTAATATTTAGAAAATTGTAAAACCTCAATGAGATTATCTCTAAAATATTATGTGAAAATTGTATAATATGTCTTATAACTTTAAATTTAAAAAGCCATTTAATTTCATTTGTGTAATATATTATTAAACAGATACCGTGATTACATATCAATAAAAATAGTATATAAGACTATTTTACTTTTTACTAAATTACTTTTAAATTTTAATTCTTAGATTTTTATTTTTATTAAAATGTCTATAAAAATTGCCTATACAGAACACTTTAAAAATAATATGTACGACATTCTCAGAACTATAGAAGTAAGTGGAAGGCAATTTTCACATTTTTAAAAAACCATCAAGATTATGTACGCATTAGAAAAAAATAGAACTGACACAGTACCATTTTTAAAACGTATTTAATCATTTTTAAATAGTTAAATTTTTATATTTTTTTTAAATTTCTTAAAATTGACTATACTTGAAAATCGAGATTTTACATCCTCTTAAATGTAGTATTATTTAATTTAAGGTAGAATTATTTAAATTGTTATCGTTTTAGGGGTGTAGGAATCTATAAGCCGGGTAGGGTTACTCACTCGTGTTATACGCTTATTCGGATATTTTAATTTGAAATTCGTCGAGTAAGTAACAGGAGAAAGTATAAATATTTATAATACTATATAGTAGGTACTAAAATAAAGATAAGTATATTTTGTAAAAAAATCATATAAAATAAATAAAGGGGGGATTTTTATTTCAAATTGTTCCGTAGCATTATAATGTCAACGTAAAATAACAGATAATTACATAATTAATTAGGTTATCTACCTAAAATAACTAAAGGTATATTTTTATATTGATATATTATATATATAATAGTTCCACCATTTTTGGTTCATAAGAAATCTATTAGATATTATTTGGATATCCAAAAATTTTCTATAGAGGTGTTTCAGATATCAAATGTACATGTATATCCAAATAGAAATATTTCTCAGATATTTATGGGATATAATTTTGCTATGTGGGCAGTAGATCCAGAAATATTTTCGAGGGGGGAGGCATATACCCTTGAATATTTTCGTGAGTACCTATTTGCCTAAAATTATGTCTATATAACATATTATAAGTATATGGTTTTTGGAATTTGTAGGGGGCACGCCGTTCTTTACCTCCCCTCCTCTTGAATCCACGCCTGCATTCCACTAAGGTCCCTGAAAATATTTTTCCTCATTATATTACCTACATATCCTAAGAATGAAAAATTTAAATAGGTTTTAATTTTTCTAAGTACAAAATTGCTTGGTTGTGGCGGCGAGATGTTCTAGACCCTAGTTTGATAACTGGTAAATTTTACCAGCTGTTGACACAAGTTTCGGGATTTATGTCCCATGACTTGGAGTAGAAGGTAGGGGATGAAGTGTTTAGTAGTTGGCCTTTATGTAAAAACGAATTGAATTACGCATGTTTAATTTATGAAGTGTACGGACGCAACCACACTCTAAAGCTATAAAACAATAGATTTTCAATGATAGGTACTTATCATATCTATTGCACACCATTCGTTTTTTATTCACGTTTTCTTCATATTAGATAGGTATACTTTGTACTATCAAAATAATATCATGTATCAGGAAAGGAGAGTATAATTTTACGTTCTTATAATTATTGGAGAGCTAATTATTAAATAATTTACCTAAACCCGATAAAATACGTCTAGCGTATAATGTGAGGCACATTCAAATTTCAAAATCAAAATAAATATAATAACCTAGGTATCTATTGCACCATTTGTATTGATTTTTTATGTAGTAAACATGCGATTAAAATATAGTATTTTATTTACATCATTGATAATTTGTATTTTATTATTAATTTAAATATATTCACATGTGTCGGGTTATGATAAAAAACAACAAAATAGAAATAGCACTGTATAAATAGATACCTACCATTTATATGGTACCTACTGAAAAATATCTATTTTTCACATATTATGTGTAAATATTTAATTCAAATGTTGCTTAAATGAGCAATTAGACAGAATACAATTACAATTACAATACTCGTACAATTAATTTTAAATAATTATTCAAATTGAAAATATTAATAGTACACAATTCTGTTGGGCGGCTGATGATGGACTAACCTCCACCATTTGTTTTTGGATGAATTTTATTTTTTCCGGGAAAGAATGATTATTTTTTTGGAAAATCTGTTGTTAGGCAATTTTGAACTTTAGAATTTTTTTCCTAACTCATACTTATCGTTACCGGTATACTTGAAATATCAAATATTATACATTTTAGGGAATATTCTCTCCATTAATTTATGTTTATGGGAAAAGAGGCAACAAAAACTGGTTTTTGCAACCCCTTAGAACTGGTCCAACTTACGCCAATGTCGTTTATTATATATATTTTTATAAGTTCTAAACAAATCTACATTTAAAAAAAATTAAAATATATGTCCTAATATATTCTATTATATAGAGGTATTTACTACCTCGACTATATTTATCGGGGATCAAATTATATAATGTCCTATGATCAATATTTTCCAGAGACCAAATGTCTGAGAAACGCATTTTTTACGGGGATAATAATAACCACTAATTATTACTGTATTATACTGTATAGGTACCCAGTACCTATATATATACTACCTAGTACCTACCTACTATTTAATTTAAAATACTACATTAGCTATTACTATGACGGTTTCAGGTGAAGCACTTTTTTTCAAAGCAATATTCGGACAAAGTAGAAGGGTTGAAATTGATGGAAACGTCGATGAAGAATTTCATGTTCGATGGAGTGGATAGTCGACACTCGCCGAATAAAATGACCCGGGCGGCTATTCAACTATTGCACCGGACACTCAGGGACAAGGTGTTTGCCGTTTATAATCTGTCGGCTGAGATTATACGGTTTCTGTTCTCCGAATTCGTTCCGGGAAGGTAAGTGATTGTCGTTGGGTTTATTCAGTTCGAGTTTTTTTTTTTTATTATAATCAATACGTGCAGAATATTTATATTTATATCGACATTTTGTTATATATATTATAATGTTAAGAGTGTCGACGGGCGAAGCTTCGCGAAGTATAGAAACGCTACTACCGGAATTATTGGCGAAAGCTGGAGACACAACGCCACGTATTCACAACATAGCCACGCACACCATATTGAGTGTGGCCGAAGTGCCGGATATAAGGTAAAAAAGAATCTTGTATGTATTTATACTTATCCTTGTCAGTTTTGTAGACTCGGGGATAATCGCAAATTAAATGCACGTATCGATCGATTTAATCAATCGGTGGACAGACAAATATGAAATCGACAGATAAACTGATAAATATATGTATGGCGATGTCCGTCAACTTATCGACAAGTTGATACTTCCGAAGTATCAACCTGTCGACTAGAAAGCTGGTTGACACGGGTTTGCGTGTGTATAAACGGTAGGTATACCGGATACCGCACTTTTCGCAAATCAACATTACCTACGTACTTACGATCGATAAACAAATTTGACACGTCTATGGGGTATGGGAGGCTTAAGGAATTTTCTCAACTGCGCATTTATCTAGAATGGAACTAAAAAGGTAGTAAATCCAATATAGAAATTGATCTAAAAGTTTGACACGACCGTGAAACTGAAAAATCCCATTTTAATTCTGAACGTTTTTTTGAATACATCGATTTATTTATTAGGAACGAGACGATACAAAAAAAAAATTATGCTCATGTTATATACAATTAAAAAACTATAATTCCTATATTCCCTCTGTGTTTCCTTTCACCAAAATCATACTTTATATAATCTGCTTTACTCCCATTAATCCTTAGTCCTTTACTTTTAAGAGTTTCCCTTCACTCTTCAAGTCTACCATTCACTTATCTTCTATCAGCACTACCTATATCATCTGCAAACAGCATGCACCTGACCTCACCATGCATACCTCACCTTGTATATCCTTTGTTATTTCATCCATTACTAGGGAAAATAAGTAAGGACTCAAAGCCGAACCCTGGTGCATTCCTTTTGTCCCTAAAATCCTCAGTTTCTCCACACAGATTCCTCAGGCTTGTACTCGCCCCTTTATACACGTCTTTAATTACGTTCACATACACCTTTGGTACCTAATCCTTTCTTCAGCAATGCCCACTTCCAAGATCTCTCTAGGAACCCTATCATAAGCCTTCTCTAGATCAATAAATACCATACACAATTTCCTTTTCCTTTCTCTGTACTTCTCTACAATCTGTCTTATACAAAATATTGGCTCTTTATTGACTTCCCAGGCATAAACCTAAACTGATTTCTAGTAACAATAGGCGTGTTTTCGCGATTAACCAGGTTATGTTATATTATCATATTATAAAATATGTTATATTATGTTGTTATATTATCTATAACCAAACATGATAACCATTCCATTTGATCGGTTATAAATTATTGTAATCAAAACTGATTGTTTATAAAATTCAGTAACCAAATTACATTTGGTTAATCGCGAAAAATTTTTTCGATTTTCCAGTAGTTTCTCCTTAAGTGTAAAATAAATCTTTTATAATAGAAGTATTTTACAAATATAAAGAAAAAAACAAATTAAATAAAATTGTCAATGGCTAGGTACCTATTTAAAAAAAAAAAAATCATTATTACATCGATATTATCGAAATTTATCTATTTTAGATTTGGGCATGCTTGAATGTTTTGTTATGTCATATAAAATATAATATGGTATTTTTTTCCTAATCGTTTTAATATGTTTCGGATAATAATATAATTTTATAATCATATATATATATATCAAATATACTTGAGCACTTGTGACTGAAATATTATAATTAAAAATATTACATATTATTGTTGTTATTATTTTATAATATTTCAAAAATAAATTATTTTCGTGTAATAGAATAATATGTCTAGAATAAAATTGTAATCGGATATTTTTGAAATTTATTTCATTCTCCTATAAAATATTTTGACACCTAGCTACCTATATGGCTATATATACACATACCTAGCTACATGTTAAAAAATATTATTTTTATTTGTATATTGTTATTAATAATTATTTTAAGAAATATCGAACATAATTATACCTATATATTGAGAAAATTGCAATAAAGTATTGACAATTTTCATTAGGTATAAAATAATAATTATATTTTTGAGAGTATCTTATCTTTTCTACAAATGAAATGTATCATGTATTTTGTATCAAGATTCAAAAGGCCAAAATTAATGTATCGTGTATCAAGATACTTTTTTTCTAGTATTTTGCCCAATCTTGTATAGGTATATGACCCATACCTATATAATTATTTGTCTTGAACGGGAAAATTAATTTGGTGTAAATTAGAAAACTTTACAAATTACAAATCAGCAAATAAACTTATAGTCATATGAATCTATCTAATATTTTTTCCAGAAAACTTAATATCATACCGACACATTTGACGCGTTTACTGACCGGCAACATACATCCCAGATTAATACTCAGTCGTTTGGAAATGGTCGAACAATTGATTGTCAGCCAAGGCGTGTCGTCCGATAAAAATAGGTATTAAAAACTTTGTACTTGCATTAGGTACCTATGTTTGAAATTGTTATTTTTTTTCTTTCTGAACTTAGTGGAATGACCTGCCGTATATTATGTGAATTTGGTATGTCGGCCATTCATCATCCCACCGAAGCCGTACGCAAAGCTGCCGAACGGATTTTAATACATGTTTATAAGGTAAATCCTAGATTTGTACGAAAGCAATTGCCGCCCGACGACGAGATCACCAGAAGGAATATAATGTACAGACAGCTGATGCAAGAGTTTGAACGCATCGATCAAGAAGTGGGTTTATTAAATATATGAAATAATAATTAATAGAAAACATGAAAAAAAAAAAAGACAAAAAAACAATTGTTTTTAGAGACTAGGTGAATTGGACACGGTCAGCCAAACACAATGCAAACTAGTACGATCGACTAGTGAGAATACGTCGACTTATCATAATAACGATAATACACATAATAGTACAATTAATGTTCAAAGCAAATCAAGTTTCAGTACTTCGGCCAGTGTAACTGACGTCTACGAGAATGGCCATAACAGTATTGGTGCTTTGAAATTGAAGTGAGTATTTTATCCACGGGGTTCAAATATTTTCACTTTTATTTGTGTTTTAAGTAATTATACACTTATTGACAAACATATGTATGAATTTTTATACAATTATTTTTCATATGCGCATATGCCCCATTTATATTTTATTGTATTTGTTCAAAATTTGAAAAATCAAGATAGTATTGTAATCATCCAGCACAAAAAAAATCAAATTTTTCTACAACAATAAATTTATTTGTAGCCACTGTACATTTTGCAAAGAAGAATCTACATTTTCCGAAGAAGAATTGAACATACATTATTGGAAATATTGTCCGCTGTTGATGCGTTGTGAACACTGTTCTGAAGTTATAGAGATTATGGGACTTCGACACCACCTTTTAAGTATTTATTGTAAATACTGACAAATGTTAATTGATAACTAAACTGGAAATTAAATTTTTCAGAAGACTGTGATTTCAAAGATAGATATAAAACATGTGATTTATGTTTAGAAGTGGTCGAGAAAGAATTTCTAGAACACCATGTTTTAGGACCAACATGTACAAGTCAGTATATAAAAATAATAATACTCTTGGAACAGATCATTTCCAATGTAGGCAATTCATTATGTATCTTGTGTTTTATGTAAACAAACAATAGTGTAATCACCCTAAATTCTCAGAAATTCCAAATGCTAAAGGAAAAATATTTTTATAACAGATTTATACAATATTTTTTATACATACATTATTGCAGTTGATAAAAACACTTTCAAGCATAACAATATTTATATGAATGTCCAAATTATATTTTATTATTTACTTTAATAAATAATAATACTTGTTTCTAGAAAGAAGCACCGCTAGTAACATATGTCCACTATGTTTGGTGGAAATAGGAAGTGATCAACAAGATTGGAATAAACATCTAGTTGGGCCTTCGGCGTGTGAAAACCATCCACGGAAAAATTACCTTAAACATCACTAATTAGAATCTATTGTATTTAAATAGGTATTTGAATTATTTAAAAACTGTTTTATGACATAATACCTATTTTATCACAAAAAAGTCCAAATTCATTTTTATTGCCAAAATCTATTCTAAACCGTCTTCACAATATTTGCCAATGTTCTTAATATTTTATTAATAATCATAATTTACTTTTAGAAAATGACTGATTATTTATTCAAGCATTTAGTTGTATTTTTTTATTATTGATTGAGTAAATTGCATAATTGATATTACTGCAGATTTATTTTTGTATTTTATGAATATTTTAATTATACTTACTTAAATTATCAATGTTAATGTATACTATATAAGTTACTTAATGTTTTTTGTTTTGTCTTTATAGGCTGTGTATATTTAAAAATAAATTCAATAGTTTAATGTCTGTTATTAATATTTCCGCTTGTCATATTTTCAAGTACAAAAATTATATTATTAATTCTATGAAAAAGTCATTATGAGAAGTCCAGAGTACATATTTAGACTAGATTTAGTTGCTCCAATGCAAAAATCCATTGTCTTATTTAATTATACATTTTCCTGTTTTAATACTAAAAGTAATGATATTAGATATATTCTCAAGATTAAATTGGTTGAGACACGTGATAGCTCAATATTGTTAAAGGAAAAATTCAATATATAGCTAGTATCAGAAACATTTGTTTAGGAAAAAATATATTGTTTATTATATATAACAATTTGTATTTCACCAGAAAACAAAATTAAAATATGAAACTTATCATTCGAAGTTGACTTGTTAAAATCTAAATACCTACATTGTTAATATAAAGTCATGATAAAATAATGCCTGCTAATAAAAACCAATCAAAATACAGAATTCACGTTAACAATTTTAGTAACCTTATTAACTTTGTTAAAAAATATTGGTGAAACTTGATTATTTTAAGATGTTAAAACTTAAAAAATTGTATCGGATGATAATTAACAATTGATGGTGAAACCGAGCTATAATTTAATTACATAATAAAATTATAAATTTCCATTTAATATTCTATTTTAAAAAATATATTTAGTTAATTTTTAAGAATATAAATGGTGTAGGGAAAAACAATTTAAACACATTTTTTTGAAAAATAAATCTATTCATTATTTTTGACAGACACAGAAATTTTAAATTTAACGTAAGCAACATTAATTAGCAGGTATGTAAAATAAAATATTGTAAACAATGTACTATTAGCGGATACACCAATACAAATTATTTAACAAAAACAATTTGTTTTTAAAAACAATCAATGCAAATCTAATACAAGTTTAAATACCATTGGCCAACTTTAAGAAACGTATTATTGATATACCTGTTGATATTAAAAATAAATTATACTTACACATTGTATAATAAATTAATAACAATGCATTTTTATCATTTATTTCGATTCAACTTGGTTTTGGAAAAACTGATGAAGAATATAGTAAAAGATTAGTAAGAAGATATGTCATATTTTAGACGTTTTATTTATTCTTTTATGTATGTATAAAATTTTTTGGGTAAAAACAATAATTTTCTGGTATTTTATAGAGGACATATTTTTCAAAAGTGAAACAAATAACGTTTTATAACAAATATTTTATAAAAGTTATTATGAATTACAAAATAACAAATAAACTAATCATGGTTACTGACCTATATACTATTATAGATAATATGTAATATTTATAACACTGAAGATTATTATAAATTGGAAAATTAAAATACTAGAAACTGAAATTTACACCAAATATTTACTATGCACCAACTATTGCGACATACAAGGCTTATCAGATCAAGACTAAGCTCTGCTAAAAATCATTTTATTGAAAAAAATGATTGACCAGAAGTATCCTATCTGACAAGTACTTACATTTCCTACTAACCAGATTTCTATTAAAATTTTATTGGAATGATAGCAATAAAAATAGCTAAAAATAAAAATAAATTATATGTAAAGAAAACACCTGTTACAGCTTATCACTTTTTATCGCCAATAACAATATATGTAAATCATTATTATAACCAAATTACAAATATTATAAAAACAAATGTATTTTACCCTTATCAATTAATTTATATTACCCCAGGTCATCTATGCGTTATATATCTGTGAACATAGAAAAAACATGCTTGTAGCAAAGATAATTTAGTTGTGATTAATAGTTGTTAACCATATGTTTTCTATTGATTTTTGTTATATTCGGTTCTTACTTTATACTAGAACCATAATTTGGATACTGTTATATTTAATTTTCATTCACAAAACTATGAATTATTAAAGAATTACCAAGATTTGACATTGATAGCAATAGTTTTACTCAATACGTAAGTAATGTTATAGGTAACTATAAAATTGAAATTTATTTTATGAACATAAAATTAAAAAAAATGTACTCAATTAGCAAGAAATAAAATATATATTAAAAAAGAACATAGAAATTATAAACATTTTGTTTATTGAATGTTCGTTCCTATGACTATTATAATTTTGTTCAATTTTTTTAAAAAAAATCCAATACATATTAACTTGCACAAAGTTCATTGTAATTTTATTAATTCTATAAAGTAATTAATTTTGTAGTCGTATAATTCTTAATTAATTTGTTCAAATTCCATCATACTAATACTAATATACATGATAGTATTTAGCAGTTTTACGGGGAAAATATTATTGTCAGTCTTGAAGGTGCTTTATTTTTTAATTATATAAGAAGAAGTGGTAATAATAATAATAATAATGTTATAAAATCATTTATTCACATTTGAGGAGTTCTACATCGAAAATTAAGGTAGCATTAGGTGGAATGACACCAGGATGTCCCAAAGCGCCGTATGCGTAGTCTGGAGAACATGTCAATTTAGCACGAGATCCAATACTCATCTAAAAAAAATGTATTATATTTTTATATAATCATATAATTGATAGATTTTACACATTTAATTTTCTTACCTGGGCGACTCCTTCATCCCAACCTTTGATGACTTCTCCCTTTCCAATCTTGAACTTAAATGGCTTGTTACGATCACGAGATGAGTCAAATTTCTTACCATCAGTCAAAGTACCTAAAACACAAAATGTAGAAAAAAACTAGTATTTGAATTGAAAGGGCTATTCTTATTTTTTCACATGTAAAAGCATGAGCCCTTATTTTATTCGTAAAGTATCTGTCTTCATTTTTATTTCGCATTTTTAAGTATGCAAAAAGTAATAAAATTTCCTTTTTTGTCTTATTGCATAAAATAAGACACAACTCGGAGAAACATTTTGAATAGCTGAAGTGATTCATTGAAATAAACACAACATAGATAAATCTCCGTTATCAATACTTTCAGTGTTTGGAATGAATGCATTCCTTTTTCACAAACGATGAATGCGAGTGCATTCAATTTATAAATTATGAATGATGAATGTGAATACATTCATTTTACTAACGAATGTGAATGCATTCTATTTTAAAATGAATGTTCCAAACACTAAGTACTATTTTTTTTATTGATAAAATGGCTGCTTGTGTTCAATTTTCAGATGAAATTAATTGTAAATGACACTATGGTATTTTGGATTTTCTGTTATTGTGTAGTCTATTTAATTTGCATTTTGTTTAGGTAGGAGTTGAGTAGAAATATAAGCTTTCTAATACGTCATTAATTGTAAATATGCACATAAATGTGCACTTAAATTTTTAGTCAAATTTTGATTTTCTTAATAGCTTTTTAAGCATAATTAAAAATGATAACTGAAAATAACTAAAACTTTATATACACCAGAAAATAATACAAAATTTTCACATGATAAATTTTTTGCGTGTATTGCACATTCTTGAGTAGAATTTTTCGAGTAAATAGCTTTAAAAGTACTAGTTTTATTATAAATAAAGTTATATTAAGTATTGCTTTATATTAGTCTATAATATTATATGTATTAATGTATAGGTACTAAATTTTTAGAGAAGTACTAAAAATGGTCGAAATCAGAAAATAACATCAGACTTGAAATTTACATACAAATTATTTCTTGTAGGTAGTTAATAAATTAACATTTTTCAATTTTCTCAGTACATAGTTTATTAGATTAATTTCCTCAGAGTATAGGGGGGCGTAGCGCAGTGGAGAAATGCGTGGTTTAGCCAAATTGCTAATTGTCCAAATAATTATTTCTAACAATTATATTCCCATTATTCCCGTCTGCATTACTTAAATTTCCAATGACGGGAGTTTCTCTTGATTAAGAACTTCTGGATTAGGTCTATTTATTTTCCACTGCTTATTATTATGAAATTAAAATGTATAGAAAATCGACATGAAACTGATGTTATCTAATCGTACATATTACATTAAAAATCGTCAATTACATTCATAATTTATTAAAAAAAAATCAGGAATAGTGTAGATTATTCGAATCGGTTCAATTTCGAACAACTATCAAGTGTTCCATGGGTAGGATAAATAACAATTTAGGTGGAATGTCACACAATCTTACAATGATTTTCAATGAAAAATTTTTTTTTCGTCAATGATTCATGTATTATGTACAGTGTACATATTTTACGATAATACTTGAAACGTAGGTAGTTAAAACTAGTACTTATAAGACACATAAGATAATATTACCGGGCGACAGAATAAATATTGATATTAATATAAATCTAAGTTTTACCTGTGTAGTGTACGGTGACGGTTTGACCCTTTTTCGGGTAGGTCGAACCTGTAAAACGCGTAAAAAAATTGTGTTATTATTTAGGTACGTGGTGTTTGGTGGTACAAAAGGGGGGGACACACACGGGCACCGGGACTCGTCAAGAGGAGTTAACCTATACATAAAATTATTATCGAAGACCGGTCATTGTGAGCCTCGCGACCGTCAAAACGACAACGACTTACCGTCTCCTTCGGCGATGAATGTGACATCGACGCCCATTGTTTGTATGAAAAACTAATGACGGGTCAAACCGAAAATCAAACGACAAAATCGTGCGTTGTATGGTGGCAACTGGGAATAATTGAACGGCGGTACGAGGAAGCGTCGATTAACACTTTGTACGTAATGATCGCGAGAGCGGTACCACTACACTCACGCCACCGGCCACAACCGTTCCCACCATCTGTACACACTGACCGTTTGAAAATTAACCGACTATCAGGCATCATTGCCAATTCTATATGATAACATATGAGTCATCAATGATAACCTTATCACAGAAATGCACGATGACGATTGTGTAAATCTTTATGATCGTGCGGAAATGTGATGTTACTAATGGTTAATTTTGATGAACTAGTTCATCGTTCATTGAAAGGCGTGTTTTCGCGATTATTCAGGTTATATTAATTTGTCTTATCTATAACCAAACATAATAACCACTACATATTTTTTGATCGGTTATAAATTATTATAACGAAAACTGATTGTTTATAAAATTCAGTAACCAAAATGCAATTGCGAAGACACGCCTAATGAACCAGTTCATCGAACGAACTGTATGTCATACTGTAATTCCACATGTATCGTTTATTTCGTTCAATCGTTCATTATAACACCTAGGTATTTTTAATCTATATCTTTAGCCTATCATTAATTTTATGTATTTTTAACACTATTCGTTCGTCTGTTCATAATTTCATTTCGTTCAACTAGTTCGTTCATGAACGGCATATCTTTAAGTCATCATATAGTCCGCACACGTTCCAATCGGTCGTTTATCAAACCCCGTCGCACGATAGATATTATATGTACTCAAACTCGTGTGTGGGACGCTTTAATGGCACGACTTAAGATCTTCAATCGTGCTTAAGACCCGGCACCCACTAAAGTAACATGACGCGTGATGTCATTATTTTATCTATAGGTGATGTGTTAATAACGTGTCATCCGTAAAATTTTGTTTGTTTTTTGGAAAATCATTTTATCCCACTCATGATAGGTCACGTGTCATATTGATGTTGTCACCCGAATTAATATCGAGTGCGCTACTTTTTGTCATTTATCACGTGCAAGGAAGTTCCAATTTTATTATTATTATTATTATTACTACGGACGGTCGACAAAATGAGACATCGTATAATATATTATTAAAATATTATTAGAATACAGAATAATACAAATTTTGGTTCAGTAGTCTTGACGAATATACCACCATCGGTTCAACATCAAACTCAGCCATCTGTTCAGCAATCCATTGAAGATGTCAGATACATCTATAATCCATATAATTAAATTTCATTAATATAATATACAAAATATATTTAAAGGCATTATTCACAACCCAAAATTTTTATTTTACTTTATTATTGATTTTGATATATTGAGTCATAAAAAAAATTATCGTGAAAACAAATGAAAAAATTATCATTATTCACGGAGTTCCAACGATTTTTAAATGTAGTTGTGACGTCATTGCGTCGGACCACTACGCGCGACATGGGGAATCGTATATAAAAGTTCTACATTTCAACGATAGATTGTATAGTATATTGGACGTATTATGTTAATTCAACTTCATGAGAAATCTTCATAATATATGTGTATAATGATATAAACAAAAAAAAAAAATATCATTAAAAATATTGATATTTAAAAATTACCAATTTAAAATATTGACGTCGACCGCGACAAGCCTACATATTGTTAATCAGTTGTAGTCAATGAGAGATTTGAACTTACAAAAAATAATAAAGTTTCGTCTTGGGGCACTAATTAACCAAAAAAGAGTCGCCATCGATATGAGGTCCGGAACAGTTTTTTTTCAAGTGACCGTTTTTGCGGTACAAGCAGTGGCGTAGTAAGAAAAATTGTCAGGGGGGGGGGTTGTATACATAAAAGTTGAATCACAGAGTCTAAGTATCGATAGAAAATGACTTACATATTTTTAATAATCATAATAAGGTGAGAATTTGATCTATTTTTAACGTCATTTCATGCTTCTAATTTTCTTCGAAAATGTTTTACAGAAGTATTTATTCTTCATAATTTTGGATTTTTCAATATATTATAGGAAAGTCATTATTCAACACATCAGCACATAATGACGTTAAAGAGTAGAGCAAGTTCTCGTCTTTTTTTTATGTATACCTATTTTATTTTTCTACGATTAATCTACCAAAAACAATATCTGAATTACAAAAGCAAGTATTACATGGTTATTTAACAAATATCATGATCACATAACAACAAAAAGCGCTACTGACACAGATCTATTTTTAAATTACTTTTAAAATGTACTTAAATATTTTTCAATTTTAAGATTTTTATTTTTCTTAAATTTCATTCAAATTGCCTATACAGAACCCCTTAAAAATCGCATATATGGCGTCTTATAAAGACATTTGCTATACACGGCGTTTATTCCGTCGTAAGCCCAGAATACGCGTCGTGTCGGTGAAATGTACAATTTAGAATTTAAATGGGTACCTAATTAAAATTGTCTTATATATTTTATTATAATATAATATAAGTTACCTTCTATATAAATTATAAAATGCAATAATTAAGTAGGTATTATAATAATTGTATTACATATAGGTAGGTATATTAATAAAGTATAAAATAATTTAATTTATATCAAATTGAAAATAATTTTAATATATATATATATATATGAGTACTTGTGACTATTTATAATTATTGTATTATATACCCAGTCGCAATATTATACACTTTATTTTGCGTAGGTATACGTATTTCAGCAACTAAGTTGTCGTCTTCAGCGCGTACCGACAATGAACTCTGAAGACGACAACTTGGTTGTTGAAATACGTAAAATACCTACGCAAAATAAAGTGTATAATATTGTGACTTTGGGTATATAATATAATAATTTAATAATACACATTTAGTGGTAGTAAGTATCTGCATTAAACCAATACCTATTACACAATTATTATTGATATTATCGAATAGAATATAAAAACGCGGCGGAAATTCGTTACCCGTATATAGCAGCCGCATCACGTACGACTATATGTGCGGGGTTGCGCTCTTATTGCATTGACGTCCGGACGGTAATATATTTTGCAGTCCGGCCGTGTTTTTCCACAGCTTCCAAATCATCGCGAAGGATTGTAATCGCCGTGTATAGCCGCTCTAATCTAAATCGATGTTATTTCAAAAATGAAATTGGCAACCGCAATATAATATAAATTATAGGAGTATTATACATACTATATGTGGCTATATAGGTACGTGCTCCGAGTATATACAATATATAATATAGTTAAATGTTAATGCTTACAACATCAACAATCAGTTTGGGTTTATGCCTGGGAGGTCAACAATGGAGCCAATATTTTGTGTGAGACAGATTGTAGAGAAGTACAGAAAAAGAAAAAAGAAATTGTGTATGGTATTTATTGATCAAGAGAAGGCTTATGATAGGGTTCCTAGGGAGATCTAAAGTGGGCATTAATGAAGAAAGGATTACCAAAGGTGTATGTGAACATAATTGAAGATATGTATGAAGGGGCGAGTACAAGAGTGAGAAGTCTGTGTGGAGAAACTGAGGATTTTAGGGTCAGAGT
>JAIPRL010000474.1:0-137235 GCA_025469235.1 Pemphigus obesinymphae | reverse complement strand
ATCAATTAGTAAAATGTATATTCAGACCATACTAACCTATGCTGGCCCGGCATGGGGAGCACTAATTAAAGAAAAGCATTGGACCCAACTCGAAGCGGTTCAGAACATCGCCCTTCGAACAATAACTAGAATTTCGCCTTATGTGAGAAACTCAGTTATTCGAGACTCCATAGGAATAAAATCCATAAGGGACACAATAACCACCCATGCCCATAACATGTTCCACCAAACTACTACTTCTCAACATCTCCACCTTCAAGATCTTGGTCTCTCACTACAAACAATAGAATGGAAAAGAAAACGTCCTGCCTCACTCCTTGAGTAACACAAACACCCACCAAGTCACGTTCACCACCTACTCCTAGTCATGAGCCCTCGGCTCGAAACTAGTGATAACAGCTGCACTTTACAGCTATCCAACCACGTAACGCAACGAACCATTACCATTCCTTCTACAACGTTCAAAACATTAACAACTACAAAATTGTTCGACGTCTTGAGAAGTAGAAGAAGAATCCGACCAGCAAGAATCAACCAGCAGTAGCAGTAGTGGCAGTACCAGCGAAAAACGACCTGTTCGACGACGTATCAATATCTTCCCGGACTTCACCCGTAAAGCGGACAGTTTGACACGGGAAGTATTGATCGACGAAGGAACCGAAGCCACTCTCAGTATCTTCCCGGACTCCTCCCGCACCGCGCACAGTTCGACACGGGAAATACTGATCGACGGGAACTTCAATTTACCAACAGCAAACCAGGTCGATCACTAGACTCCTTCTCGGTATCTCCCCGGACTTCACCCGTATTACGGACAGTTCAATATGGGGAATACCGATCGAGGTGACTGCGGACTCATTGTGGACGGACCACCGTACTAACCGCACGGCACGGACTACCACTGTAACACGGACCATTTCACACGGGCAACTCCGCGGGTCGACTACGTATCCCAACGTCGAGCCGTGTGTTTACCCGTGCCTCCCACATCCTTTTGACGATCACCTATCTGGGTGTATCTTATACCCTCTATTTGGAGGCGTAAATTTCCTAATCCAATCCATAACACCGGGACTAGGCTTGGGAAATCCGCGTATTTGCGCTGTGGTTGTTAGGGACCAGGGAACACTCTAGGGAATAAATTGTACTTTTTACCCTACGGACGCATCCCCCGTCTGCTTAAGCCTTGTATATATTATAAATAACATGCATGCCTAAATGTTTGTATAAATAAGCTGTTGACGTGTTTAATAAAAACGATTATATATTTAACCGACTATCAACGTGTCTGTTATTCATACGAGGCGGTAGTATCAAAACACCCCGCATCATAGTTTAAAGAAAGTTTAAAAAACACTGGTTTGGTCACATTAATAATTAACAAGAAACTTGGTCACTTTAACCGATTGGCTAATGTGAACAATTTTCCAAACTTCCGACTCCGACAATCTCGAGAAGCGTGTGAAATATATATATATGGGAAAATGACAATATTTAGGGCATAATGAATAAATAGGCTTTTTTATTATTTAGGACTGATAGTCAAATGCAAACCAGTTACAATAATATTCAGAACCTCAAAATATACACAATATAATATTATGATCAATAGACTTTATTCAACGTCTATGATATTCTCATCAGAGTGATACATGTTACAAAATTACTTTGCCATATACTATATTTATTTTTCGTCCATATTTCGTCTCAATACAATCAATTTTCATCATCGTTTTTATCGCTATTATAGTGCGAAAAGGGCACATATTTGTACCGTTACACAGCCGTATAATAATATTGTGATACAACTGTTTCTCTATATACACAATTTGTAAACTTTTGTTTAATGCAGAGAATTTTTTATTATCAGTTCGATAAATCGTTACAAATTTTATGAAAAAGTGCCAATAGGTTTTTAAAGCACAATTAAAAAAATTTACTTCCTAGGTATAGGTTCACGGAAACTAATTGAAAATGTGGACATTTCAGATTTTCATTAAATGTTCAAGAGCCATGACATAAAACTTTTAAAAGGATTATCACTTCTCACTGCCCTGAGTAAATAATTAAATTTATTTTTTAAACTAATCTTAAATCCAATATAATATTTATATTTAAAAATAGGTGAAAAAATTAAGTAATTAATCTATTTATACATTTATACACATTTATAACATCATTTCGATAATCTAGAAACTATTTTAAATTGAGAAATTTTATTCAAAATTCAGTCTTTTTTGTATCTCTGAATAAGCAATCGAGCAAAGGTTTCAATTGTATTAAAAATAATTTGTTTTCAGTTAATAATAAGTAAATATTTAAAATAAAAGTTATAAAAACATTTGTTTGTACGACTGTACCTATATAATATTATAATATAAAATACTCGGATTCTACCGGATTATTTAATCGTTTTCAACATGCAATTCAACCACGGATCCAGCTAGATTTAATGATTACTAACCTGCATATGCGGAATTTTTATAATCGTTTATAGTTTTTAGATTTAGAGTATAATAGTTAAAAATTAATTAATTTTAATATAAAATACTATTAGTATTTTTAATATTAAAATTTGAAGCTAAAGTCAATATTTTTAGATTCATCAATACACCATATAATCACATCATAAAAATATTTTATGAAAAAGGTTGGAACCTTAAAGTATATACCTACGGTTCGGATTCTTATCTGGTTTTATAAAAATAACATTTTAATGTTTTAGTTCCGGTTCTGCTTTTTTAAAAATTTGTGAATAGTTCAGGTTCGGGTTCCAGTTAGAACAATTTTCAAATCAGATCTACAATTCCACTAAAACATTATCTAAGGTTCAATTATAATAATAAAGGGTCGAATAATTATTATCTTAGTTGTTAGAATTCTTAAATGTATATTCAAAACAGAATATTCGTAATTGGGTTCCAAGCTTCTGTTCTAAAACACTTCCTCGTAACTCTTTCATAAATTGATTTCAATGACACGGTACATGGCTCATCGACATGTACTGATATTTTTCAGGAAGACTTTCGTTTGGTTCAAAATACAAATGAGATCTTTATTTTAAAATTATAAAACACAACGTATCTAAGTATACAATAATATTGTAAGTACATACATCGGACACTAATTAATCGATTAATATTATAATATATTCTGAAGTTTACACTATAAACTATTATAATATTGTATTGGGGAGAAGGACACAAAAATAGGTCGTGGGAATATCGATATAACAACTACAAGTTTTTCGAGCGGTATTTCTATACATATACAAAATACATGTTCTTACTAATATATAAATACAATATAATATATATTGTAAGACATTTTTCTTTTGTTTAAATCATATTCCTTAAAGTTATAAATATGCACACACGTAATCTGTATATTTTATATTGTAAAAAACATGAATGTATAATAATAATAATAATAATAATAATTATTATATAAAACATAGTAAATCAAGAAAAAAAAAACGGAACACAAACGAAGTGTATACAAAATAATGTATGAAAACGATTGAGAAAAGCCCAGTTAAAAAAAAAAAAAATTATAAACATATATTATGTGTATAGCACCAAGGATAACAACAGTCTGTCGAAGGGAATATTATAAAAAATAAAAAACAAATCGGACGATATAGTGAACGAATTGTAGTCAAAGAATATAGGTTACACGTAAAATATTATAATTTTTTATAAACATGTACAAAACGTATATAAATATAAAATAAATATTGCATTAATGTGCATGATAAGATCCTTCGACAAGAGGATCGACCGAAGATCACGGATTTATATCCAAAAACGTTATACGATTGCGGTCTCTTTTAACAAATGCACAAATAAGAAGTTTCATTGTTTTTCCTATTATTGTCTCGTAGTTAATGTTAATGTAATAATGGTGTAAAATTGTAAACGGACAGACAATAGGACGTCTGAAGGGATCGGGTTAAGCGCATAGGGACGGATACATTCACGTGACTATATAAAAAAAAAAAAACAAATAACACATACATATAAGTAGTATATTTTTCGATATTTATGCCTGGAGCTTGATTTTATTTTGAAAATCATACATTTATTACATTTGAAAACGGTTCTGATCTTAAGCTTGATTTACTAATGTTTAAAAAAAAAAACAATTAAAACAATTTCAAGATTCATACACATCACAAAATTATTATTAAATCCAAACTTTAAACATAAAAAGTACCTTAAATAGGTTTTTCCAGTTTTTCGGGAACGCGAATAATTGAGGTCATGTTTTTCGAATTTGAAATACTTAATGAAAATTAAAAAATAGCGATGAGAAAAATCGGCCGCCTGCAGATACCCTATATTATTTTTATACTTTGTGGACATAAATAGTATGTGGAAAAAATATTATATAATATAATAGTCCTGTATAATAATATAATACATATTAATGTAATCTAAATTATTATTATAAATATTGTGTTATATGTAAAATATAAACGTTCCGATTCCCCAAACGAACGAAAACGTCCTTGTAATTCTTTAGAGGGAAGGACGGCGTCGTTTTATAGTAATTATAATCTCTCGTTTTAACGAATAGTGTTTTGTTTAAAAAACATTTTTATTTTTTTTTTTATTTACTTCAGTCTATAGGGTTATAAATTCAAAAGAAAAAAACACATTTGGTAAGCTCAATTCGAAAATTTTTACATGTCGTTTAGGAGATATCTATTGTTGATGATATTGTGTTTATATTATAGTCGTTTGTAGTTTATATACATAATAATATATAATGTCAAAAATAATAATAATACACCTGTAGAGTTGTATAATACAATATTGATATAATATACGTAATAATATATAGTTATGATAATATTATACTTATACAATATGATAATAATAATATATAATATAGTAATTCCGAAACGCATTGCGAATCATGGGGCCGGGAGGACTAGATCTGGGTATTATTTTTGAGGTGGGGACTAGGGTGTAGATTTTTATTTTTGTAGAGGTAGATAGTATATTATAATCATCGAATGAAAAGATGTTCCGTGCGTAAAAGATATACACGTGGCGAAAAATGTCTTTCCACCGCCATGATCAAACAAGATGTTCACACTTTTTGAAAAAGGAAACATATTATTCTAGTAAGCTAACACTTTTCGAAGGGAATAATTCAAAATATCACATTTTATTTTTGCATTTTAATAATTGTATACATTTTTTATTAAAAATATCTAAGTACAAATTTTAGTCGGATAGTTGTAGACAATCGAATAGGTGTACCTAAGCAATTACTAACAGTCGGTAGTAGTATGGGTTTAATGACTAATTAACTAACTAAGATATAAAAGGTAAGGTATTAAAAAAAATAATAAGTTGATTCTTTTTTTGGAATCTTTAACTTTATCGATGTTTTTTCTATTAAAATCCTAATTATAACTATAGATAAGAAGGGTTTTTTTTTTTTTTAAAAAAAAAAGTAAAGTTTAAAAATTCAATTAAAAATAATTCACTGAAAATCACAAGTAACATAATGATATACTGTATAAGTGTTAGTTTTGATATTCAATCGTCTAAATTCAAAAATATAAATTGTACTTAGAAATTTTTGAAATATAGGTTTTACTAATAAGTAATAAAATTAAACAAAATATGTTTCAATATTTCAATAAAAATCTACGAAAGACTTTCATTTCTGAAATTGTCCACATTTTTTATTGTAATTAGAAATTTATTGGTAAAAAAAAAAATTAAATTTTAGAAATAATAATAGACTACAACTAATATAACCTAGAAGAAATTATATGAATCTAAATCTATTTTCATAATTTAAATTTGTTCTTCATACGTACCTTAGTTATAATATTATTTTATGTAGCATTAAATTCTCAATCATTGTGTTTAAAAATGTATAAAAATTTTACTTTATTTCATTAAGATTGATTCATCGTCTCGTGTGGATATATGAGCCCGCATGTTGTTCAAAAATTGCCCATCCAATACATTCAGGGTAAATAAATATCATATTTTTGAAGTTTTAAACAATAAAATGTTTCTATTTCTATTAAAAACATGTATTGAAAATAGCAACCCTGAATTCGATCCTAAATTAGATTTTTAAAACAGATAATGTCAAAAAAGTCCAAGGATAAGCATAAACTGATTAATAAGTCAAAGTTAAGTTATTATTAAATTTCTTACATAACTAGATACTTTGGTGTCTATTCACTGTTAACTTATCAAGTTATTAAGTAAAAATTAATTATATCAAAGTTCTGACGTTCCATTAGGTTTTCATTCGAAAATAAAGAGTATATATTATATAACTAGCTACGTAGTATGCACTTTAGTAGCCTTTATTTTGCCTATAAAATTACTCTTATTGTTATTATTATGAAAATAAAAAAAATCAGTATTTAGGTCAGCAATTAATGAAATTTTAACTTTTTAAATGTAGGTACGTATAAATTTAATTTCAGCTGATTGAATGACGATTTAAGATCTGTTGTCAAAATCATATTATCTGCCTGCTAAATACTCAATCGCAGTAGTGGACAATATATAGGGATGTTTTATTTGGCTGTAAAACTATCGGTAGAGAATTACCTTAAAATTAAAAAACTCCTTATTCTAAAAAATGGAAAAGTGATATTTTGAAAGGATATGGATTTATCACGTTGAGTCTTTTGAATTTCAAAAATGTCGAGATTGTTTTACCGAAAAATGAACACGATTTTCTCCACGTGGTCTTTTTACATATTATACACTATATTGTAGGAATGGGAAATGGGACGAGTGGCTATCATTTATTGTCTGTGTGGTTGCTGTTGCTGCTGTTGGAACAGCCTGACGCCGTTGTGGTGCGTGGGTATGGTGGAGTGGTTCCGGGACCGCACAGCCGCCATCGCGGCCGCCGTAGTACCACCGTTGGACGAAGCCCACTGCCGATGCTGCTGCTGTTGCTGGTAATGGCGTTGTTGTTGTTGTTGTTGTTGTTGGTGCAGCTGCTGTTTGTTTTGGTACTGGTGATAGTACGACGCCTTATTACTGTTGTTTCCGGTCGGCGGTTGCGGCGGCACCACGTTGTGCGGCATCGTTTTCCAGCCGGGGACCGAGCCGGGCCGACTCCGGGGACCCCGCGGTTCCGTGAACGAGCTAAGAGCCACGTTCGTCGGCCTTGTGCACGGGTCCGGTGGCATCCGGGCCTTAGCCCCGGGGCCGCCCTTGTGCCGGATGACCACTGTGTCCACGGACAGGTCGGCGTAACTAGCCCGGCGCCGCTGGTCTTCGTCCGTTGGCGATGACGTCAACGTGGACGAGGACGTCTGCAGCTGCAACGGGGGCGGCGGCGGCGGTAACGGTAACGTGGCCGTCGTGTCCTGGCTGCTGTTGGAGTGAACACCGCTGGACGATTCACTGTGGCCGCTGCACGTGGCCTGTGGCGAGTGGCCTGTCGCCGACGCTTCCGATTCTGACTTGACTGCGTCCTCTTCGTAGTCGTCAGTGGCCGTTACCGACGCCGAACCACTCACGATCATCGTGCTCCCGGCGATCATCTCGGCCGTCTTATATATACCGTGGTATATGTCCTGTTGTTTGGAAACCTGTAACCATAAACGCGGTAACCGCGGTCATTAAACACCGTGGTCACAATATTATAATCGTGGTCGTGGAGAAATTACACTAAGTACAATAAATACTGCGGTTAAAACTTATTTTAACTGCCCATTTCTATAATATAATATTATCGTGTCTACAATGCATTGCATTTAATTAAATGGCAAACTTTTAACTTGACCCGTAACAGACTATAATGATGGGGTAGCGGTAACCCACGATCCCTGCCAACAGCGAAAAGTTTCCGAATATTTTTTATAAGTATAAGTTTGTTCGGTCACCACATAATGGCTTAGGAATTTATCAGTTTCCGCATGCATTAGCTTAAATACTTATGCTTACGTAACCGAATATTATAGTATTATAACATGAAACTTTCGAAACGTATTCGAAAACTTTCTTGGAGGATTATCAGTATAATACATATTCACATAAATGAGATGCTTCTGTTACAGTGTGAATGAATCTATTATTACGTTTCTTATGGAATCGTTAGAGTTAAATATGGCCTCACCAATATTATAAAAACGTAAAATACTAAATAGACTAAATTAAAAATAAAATAAAAACGTGCTTTGATGAGGTAGTAAATCGGATTATCCCTATTTCGTGTAAATGGATTCGTTAAAAATTGCTTTGAACCGAGGAATATCGTAAAAGTTTAAGGTTCATCGTCAAAATGACTTTACGCTCAACGCGTATTGTGAACTGAATATCCGTTCTTTCGTTTATGATATATAGCTTTTAGTCGTTAGACTTTGTTCGACAGAAAATTGATTTTCCATTTTTACCATTTCCTTTACTGACTTTTGTTTGAAACGTTCGCCATCGCGTCATATTTAAGGGGTCGTATATAGGTGACCTTTTCGTGGTAAGCACAAATTGCTTTTGACAGCGGAATAAAACTTTAAGACCAGTGCTAAAAAACGATATGTTTTTTCGTTATATCGTTTTCTATTTTAAAATATTATCTAAATTTTATGATATAACGATTTTCATTGAAAAAAAATCCCAAGCCCGCGAATATTTATTATCTCTAAAACAATGTTTTCAACACTACTATTGTTCCTTTTTTGGGAACTTTCAAAGTTATACAATGGCATCAACCCGCCGAAAAGAAATTGAAAATAATTGGGCCGTACTCGACGGTAAATATTAAACGTATTATAAACATTTCAAACAAATTATGAACAAATTTAAATAATATATTGGATTTCAGAATATAATATTTGTTTTTATGAAACGTTATTTAAATTGTACAATAAAACATTTTCCATTCTAAGCTGTTAAGATATATATATTGTTATAACGTTGCAATAATGTTAAAAAAAAAACAATTCAAGCCCTGTGTACGACTGAAACAATATTGGTACTTCCATTGATTTTATGTGAAAAAAGAATGAGTTTATTTAATATTTGTCAACGGGTTCGCTTTACCCAGGTTGGAATAAAATATATTTACGATGACATTATTATAAATTAATTATTATAATTGTAAGAAATTGTATAATAACTAAACGAATTTTCACAGTATTACTATTGAAATTGAGAAATGTTCTCACTGATGCAAAGTAAAAAATTTTTAAGGATTTAATATGTGATTTCAAAACTGAAATAATTGTATATTAAAAAAGGCCAAATTGGTTTCAATTACATTGATCAGTTTAATGAAAAATTGATTGGGTATGCAATGGACGCTGTAGACCGGGGAAAATAATGAAAAAAAAAAACAGAGATAATGAAATGTTACTTTACTACACTACGGGTATAAGTCAACTGTAAACGATTAGTGTTTATCACCGTTATAATACAATAATGAACGCCATCGGTTTAATGGTGTGCCTAATATAATGAAGGATATACTACACAAACTGCAGTAACATCATAACGGTCGCATAGAAACTATAATAGAAATCGCTGCAGAATCAACGGTTATATATTGTTTATCCAGAAATTAATATAATTTGAAGGGGTTGAGTACCTATATACCGTATGTGCTTCAAAGGTGTATAGTATAATATCGGAAATATTGTGTCTATTCAAAAAAACAAATCCAAAATTACTCAAACTTATCATGATACAAACCGTTTTTAAGGACTTGAATTTTAAGGAACTTCTTGAAAAATGTTTAAGTATATAGATTTCAAAAGTAAATTATAAGTATTTCTAAGTTAAAATCGTTTTTATTATTATTGTTTATTTTATGTATTTGTACAGTTTTATTTAAAATTGAGCAAAATTCTATACAAAATTATGGGTATTAAATTGTATATATAAGTTATCAGATTTCTATTAGATAAGTATATAATATATAGGTGCACCGAATATACTTTGCTTTGCTGCACGAATCATGGTAAAATGTACTGAAAATTAAGAAGATATTTGACGCATGATTGGTAGATACTCAATGCTTTGTTTCAAATCCAGTCAGTGACAAAAAATATAGTAGCGGAAAATATTTTGAGAAAGATATTTTTTCAAAAAATATATACGAAAATAGTATCGTATTAATATAAGTCTAGGCGACATCTCCGTATTTCAATTCTGATTATATGTCAGTTTTTCTAATTTACCCAATATAATTTTCCTCAAAAAATATTCATAATTATATTTTTATCAACAAAAATATTCCCTGCTATATTTTTTCAAATATATTTTTTCCTATTAAATTTTATTATATTATTCAATAGTTAAATAATTGCATTATCTAATTAGATTTTGAGCATATTATTACTTTAGATTCTGAACAAAGCGAGGAATGAAATGGTTTTACAATGATGTGTTTTTTATTTTTATTTTTATGTCTTTACAAAAAATTCTATAAGACAATTAACTTCGATCATTACGTGTAGCACCATTTTCTTATAGCGAATTGCACCTAGTTGGTATTTTTAATAGGTTACTTTTTAATATTTAAATCTTTTCGACAAATACGTAAGAAAAAACTATCAAAAAATTAGCATAAAAATCAGTAAACACAATTTTGGTAAAATTCTTCATAACTCCGAAAATATTGATGCTAGAGGCTTGAAATTTTCTCTACAAACGTAGGTATATACGGAAAATATTTTTTTAAAAATGTTTCAAAAATGTTTTCCTAACTTTAAGCTATTTATAACAATATTTAAATTTGAGACATTTAATTCATAATTAATAGGTTTAATTTTGGTTTTTAAAACCTGAAAATTTAATAGTGTTAAAAGTACGCCATTCTGGGTACATACAAAAGCTTTTAAAAATCGGTACATACACAATATTTTAATAGCTATTTAAATTTTTTTTAGAATACCAATTAAGTTTTTTCGACATCTCGATATGAAATGTATTCATATTTTGGGGGAATAATGGATCTATAAACTATACATTTTCATAAAATACGTATATTAACACATTATGACGGCAAAAAATGTTGGGCTATTTATAGCAATTTCCTATTTTGAGACATTTAAATCATATTAGTCTTAATTTTAGGTTTTAAGACCTGAACATTCAACACCAGTATCATATTCAACGAGCGAAATGATTCCACCTCTACTGACCGTCTTTTTTTTATGTATGTATAGTATTATATAATATTCTACATATACACATAACATGACCAATACTATTAATACATATATTAATTATATATTTTACGATAATAGATAATAATAATAGTTTCCAAATATTAGAAAACATTTGTTTATTTTAAATGAACATTTATGTTTATTTTTTATTGTTATTAAGTTTTTTACAAATATAATTCGCATCTATATTATATTAACGGTCAATATGTATGCCCTTGTGGCGTTGAACATATATAATATAATATCTTTAATTATATCCTTGTGGAAATAAATTATTTCTGTTTCTATGTAGGTACCTATATCTATTATATTTTATAATGAATAATTAGGGTTACGAATTAAACTAATTTATAATTATGTATTAATGTAATGGATCACGCCATAAAATATAAAATTCGTCAAAATTCACCATTATTATCTAAATTCACCGGTTAACCAAATCTTTTTCATTTCCCATGATCCCATTCATTAATCAATGTTTCTGTTTAATTTCATTCTACTTTGAGGACGGATTTTAAAAATCGATTTTTACTGTTTCCAAGCCATAAGTGATCTTTAAGCAGGTCATTCATTATACTTGCATAAATGTATAATATTAGTTTATTATTCAAAATTACTCGCATAAACCAAAATATGTAAATATATTTTATTATATTATTTCTATTTCCACCTTTCAATACGTATTATAACTCACTCTTTAACATTTTTAAAATAGTTACCAATAGATTTTAAGCTATTATTACTTATAAAACTACTTTTTTTGTAAATAAAAAATGTATTTGATACTCGTATAATATTTATGTATTCTTACTATGGATAATTGGTATCTATGGTAATTGAGAAATTAACAAATAGTTTCTGAAAAATAAATTATTAGAGAAAATTGTAATAGGGAAGTTTTTTGAAAATATATTGTTTTTCCACAACATTCAATTACATTTATTCATCTAATGACATTATGATCTAAGCGTTTCTCACTGCATGAATGGTATGCGTATTTACTTGTGTTTTACTGGCGTGGAATTCTGCAGCCGAACTTATGTCATCCACAGGCGGCGGCGGAGGCGGTGGCGTGGCCGGCGAGTAAAACAGCTCTCTGGTGTTAGCGCTGGCATATGTGATCACTCCTTCCCGAACCGTGTCTAAAAGCTATACAGGACAAAACTGAGTGAATGAATTTTTTTTGTAAAATTTCTTATAGGAAAATAGATAGGTATATATATTCGAAAAAGTTGAAGAGATTGAATTACATTTCTGAAAATGCGGGGGTTTTTTTTTTGAAAAATTGAAATAAATATTTGTTTTAAATTATGTGATTGGTGGTTTTTCTTTCTTTTTTATTCTTTAAGGCAATTATTAAGGTTACACGTAAAAACTAATGTTTGATAATGAAAGATAACATATAACAAATGATAACAGAAAATATTTAAAATTTATCTGTACCTATTACAATAATTTAATTAGATATTATACAATTTTGATTTTCGTGTAAATATTTCTAACTTAGTTTAATTATTAAATCATTGCGTTCAATATGAAATTTGTTTTGATACAAATACAATTCAACCTGTAAAATATTTATTATTTTAAACATTTGACTACAACTTTCTCAATGCCACTCGAACGATACAATATATATATATACGCGTATATAATCCTAATATACGATAATACTAAGACATAGTATATGAAATATATTGTTCACTATAATGATAATGAGTACCATAATATCATAATATGTTTTAAGTTTTACATGTTCTCTGATTTTTCTTGAAAAATCTATTTTTTTTTTTTTTTTTTATTGTCTCGATTTTATGTTTATTTTATTTTTTGTTTTTTTTCAAAACTATTTTTATCTTTAATTCTTCGATCACTATTGGTATTTGTATTTTATTAATTTAAAACGGACACATATCCAAACAACAATATTCGAGTATATAAAATTACCGATTTATAATTGATAAAGTTGATCATTCTCACCTTCGTGTCTTCCGACGTATTGTCGTCGCTATGTTCGTTAACAGCTCTGGTGACCATCGGCAATTCTCGTAGCTTGGCGTAGTCGCCGTCGTCTTCGGGGCTCACTCCTCTTCGGTCAACTTTCTGCATAGGTATGCCCCTGCGAAGAAAAATGAAATATATCATCGAGTCGGTTCACACACATTGTGTTTCGAATTCGATTCGTATTAATAATACAATAATAATTATCATTACATTTCAGCAATCGGTTTTATATTATAACCTATATAAAATATACGTAAGCAAGACAAATGATTATAAGATAAATATGTATTTTTTTTTAGCTATATATAGGACGATTATCATTATTCTTTGACAAGGTATTTTTGGCATTGTTTTCGTATACGTAGTCCCTATTGTCCTAAGCTATTGAAAAAGTAATAGTAATAGTAATACATAAAAGGTGCGGTCAGAAACACTCGCTTCTTAATTAGACTAAACAATAAGCGTGGGAAAATTCCGTTATGGCTTATGCAAGTACTCGATATTGATATTCGTGATTACGTTACTTGTAGAGTTGGTTATCGTTCGAAATAAACAATAATCATTGTTGTGCTACGGTAAAAAAATATTAACTCCCTTTTTTACGATAATATTAAGAAAAACGATTGTAATATGAACATTTGTAGTTGGAATTGTCGTAATCTTTACAGAGAAAGAAAAATCGATGTTAGGTTATTTAAACGAAAATAGATTGTTTTTAAGGGGATGCTACACAGATGACTTCCAATGACAAAAATATGTTTACGTAAAACTGTTAAAATGGATTCTTAAAGGTGATTTTAGAGTTAAAATACCAATTATCAAATCGAAAGAAGACAATATTTTGTAATGAACCTTATTTGGGATTTTTAATTTATTGCTTAAAAACAAAAAAATTAACTTTTTAAAACTAAAATAATAATTTTTAAATTAATAAATTAAAAACCGAAATAAAGTTCACTCCAAAATATTATCCTTTATTAGTTTAATAATAGGTAGATGTTTTTATTCTAAAATTGCTTTGACGACTCATTTTTAACTTTTACATAAATATGTTTTTTTTTTTTATATAAATATCACGATTTGTGTAATTGTGTAAAATACAAAACCTCTTAAAAACGAGTGTGTAGCGTCCTCTTAATGATAAAATTAAGACCACAGTTTGACATACTTTTTACAATTCTTCTTCCGTTTACGACCTAAACCTAAACAACCTGACTGCTCGTCTGAGTCGTCCATCTCGCTCAAACAACTGCGCCCCGAACTAGACTTTGGTCTCGGCCAGTAAATTTGTTCGTCGCTCATCGTCTTCGGTGTCCTCTTTGACTTTTGTTTATCTAAAATGATAATAACACCATGTTATGTATTATCGATTTAACCATCTATTTATAGACGTATCACGTAAGCTTGCAGTTCACATCGAATAGCTTACCAGAGTTTACGCGAGTATAGTCGGTTACGACTCTCTCCACCACAGAGGTTACTATACGTTTGGCGGTTTTTTCAGTCAACGAATACGTCGCTCCTTGGGCCACCACCAACATAGGAACCCGCTGATCCTCGTTTCCATTGGACATGCTCGTCGTGTCGTATTCCAAAAACAGGTGGAGGTTAAACTTCCAGCAAGGCTTCAGAGTCAACACGGACCACATGGCTATCCACACGAACACGTGCGCGGTGGAGTTCAACAGGCATACTAACACGACGCCGTTTAACGATGACCGAAAAACTACGATCGCGTTGTACAGCAACGGGCTTTCGGACGCAATGACGGCTAATAGCGTCAAAACGCTGGCACAATATGGCATCAGGCTGGAATAGGCGTCGGCAATCGTTTTGTGACCGCCCGTTTGCCGTTTCACAAAGCTGTTGAAACGCGAATACCCGTAATAGTATATGATCGAGTTGGATACGAATATCAGGACAGTGGTAATGGTAAACAGCACTGCAGTGTCTAGGTAATCCAAAACTAGGTTGTACGTACTAGTCCCGGCTGGCAGCTCCTTTACCATTTTGCTGACGCCCAGGACTTGCATCTACACGTTAAAACAATATTATCATGTCAAACACATTTTCATGTTTTGAATAATTCGTCGATCTAGAATAAGAGGATTGTATCGACCAAAATTCGTTTTACCACGTTTCAAAACATTATTTTATTTTTTTTTATAATATATTATGTTTGTGGTAAAAAATGCGTAACCCCATGGATCGTCAGTATAATTTTGTAAAATCCTATATACATATAGAGTGTATTATTATATGGAAAAATATAAGACATGAACTATGGCTAATCAAGACAAAAACAAACTGGAAGCTATCGAAATGTGGACTTGCAGAATAATTCTCCGTGTAAGTTTGATTAATATAGGAGAAAAAAACAATGTTAAGTATTTATTATAAAAGAAAAAAAAGTAAATTACTTGAACATCTACTGAGATATAATTTTTTCATAGCAAATATAGTTAAAGGAAGTATCAACGGTCATATGAAAAGAAGATGACCAAGGAAAAAATTGTAACAGAAATTATCAATTTAGCTGGGTATAAGGATGGCTCCGATATCAAGAGGTTGACGATGCAAAAAGATAAATAGAGTACGGAATCTTCTCACTGATAATCCATAGCTTTTAAAAGAGAAAAATGTTTATCACTGCACTTGAAACCGACCCATAATTTCAATCGATTCATTTTTTTACAAATACATAATATAATTTCAATCCTTCTGAAAAATTTGCATTTGATTAATACTAGCTAATACATATTAATAAATTAATACATTCCTCTGATTATAAACCAGCGATATAATAGTAGTATAATAAATATAGGAATCTCACCTTGTAAAGAATACACGTGAAAAGATACAGAGATAGACACTGTATGGCGTTACCGAACAGCTGAACGGAAAAGAGAGTGGCGAAACATTTATTCGTCTCCCAGAACACAGAAGCGTAACGTCCGCAATAGATGAACAGGGCCATAGCATAATTGAAAAATTCTATGGACATGGTGCCGTCTGTGTCTGCTGAAGTGTCTGTAAATTATAAATGAAACGCAATGAGCGACTTTAATTTGATCATATAATATATAGAAAATACCTAGATGATATCCGTCTTATCGTTATTAATAAAACATCGACGCTACCATATTACATAAAGGAGTCATTGATACATGTTTATACCATTAAGTATACTTAATTAAGTACACACTTCTACAGGCTACATCTACATTGATAAAATAAAAAACACTAAAATATAAATATTGATAGCTGATAGGTGATAATTTAAATTTGCAATTTTATTTATGACTCCTATGCAAATGGTAGCCGCTTTGATTGTCACTTTATACAGTAAAATTATAATCTAAGCTATCAAGGTATTTTATACATCTGTGAGTATGATACATTACAGTATAGTTTTTTTTTTGATTTTGAGCGAAGCGAGGAATGTATTAGTTTTACGATGGTATGTTTTTTTTATTTTTACTTATTTATTTTTTATATCAGTGTTCAAAATTTCAACCAGAAGGAGTACTCCGATTTTTACAAGCTTACTCGATTTTCGGTATCAAATTTCATCTAGTTAGTACTTTGGAGATTTCATTTTTCGATTTTTTCGATAAACGCTTAAGAAAGAACTTTCAAAAATCAATATAAAAATCAGTAAACACGGTTTTGGTAAAATTCTTCACAACTCCGAAAACACTATTGCTAATGGCATGAAATTTTCACCACAAATGTACGAGTATATACGTATAATATAAAAAAATATAATTTTTCGAAAATGTTTAATTAATTTCAAGCTATTTATAGAAATATTCAAATTTGAGACATATTTTTATATTTAATTTATAATAGGCTTCATTTTAGTATTTAAGACATGAAAATTGTAGAATCTTGAAAATATGCCATTTTAGCTATATACAAAAAAAAAATATTTAAAAATCGGTAGGTACAATATTTTTTAATAGCCATTTAATTTTTTTTTTAATACACATTAAATTTTTTCGACATTTGGGTATGAAATGTGTTCGAGTTTTGGAGAAATAATGGATCTATAAACTTTATATTTTCACCAAATACATATATTAGCACATTATGAAAGCACAAAAAAATTTGGACATTTTTTTCCCAATTTTAAGCTATTTATAGCAATTATCAATTTTGAGTCATTTAATTCATTAATTAATTAATTTAATTACATTAATATTATAATATTATATATTATATAAATATTATTAATATAATCTGCAGTAATTGTCAAATATATCTATTAAAGCTTCGTTCAGAATGATTTTTTAAAAAAAATATGATTTATTATTGCTTTCAAATTCAATATATCAATTTAACATACTATATTTTGTATATATTAAATAATAATAATTAAAAATTGAAAAATGCAATACACTAACGATTCACAATGTATTAGTGATTTCAGTATACTGATAATACATGATAATACTTACATGTTCTACTGATTGGTGGTGATAATGAAGACGACGAAGACTGTGGTATGAGTACCGACTGGGTTTTTGGTTCCATATGCAATTTTAAGGTTGTATTGAACGGGCCAGACTGATGTCCACCGATAATCAGAAAATCTAAGTCGGTTTTCCAAATATTATCTGAAAATGCGTACAAAAAGCAGTTAAGAAACTTTTAAAAATGTAAAATATCTGCGCAGTTCTACCGTCAAGCGTCATTCATTATTAAAAACATAAAATGACCAAAAATTTACTCATTTTTTAAAAACCATTTTTGTTTTTAGTTTTTACAAACTACATAATATCAGTGCATTGAATTTCTCAGTCCTTTGTATTGTAAAAATAATAAATGTATATTACAGATAATTTTGTCATTGTGATTGTGTAAAATTATTTTGTAGCTTATAACTACCCCAAAAACTTAAGAAAAATGATTTCTTGTAATACAGTATTGTTAATATATATATATATAACGATTACTCAAAAATAAAAATTAGTAATGACCAATTCTTTAATTATTTTTAAAATGTACTTAAATATTTTTAAATTGTTAGATATTAATTTATTTCAAAATTTCTCGATAAAATTGTGTATACAGAATCTCTTGAAAATCGGGTGTATGGTGGCTATTTCAGCAAACTTAATGCATTTTTAATAAATAATATAAAATTAAATGTACAATTTAAACTTTAAATATAAGTATTATTATCTTAGAAACATTCACGTACGTTAATATATTTTTGACGTTTGATAACGCTTTTTATTTGGGAACGTTTTGATTCACGAATTAAATGATCACTTGTAAATCTAGTTCAATGATATATTTAACCGTTTCCTGGTCAAAATACTTAAATTGAAATTTCAGGAACTTTTATTTCGTTCGGATCAACACAGGTTTCGAACGTCTTATCCCGAAATCCCACGAAAAATCGTAAAATCACCCATTTTTAATGATCCCCTCGCACACGTGAAAATGTACAACGGTGGCCAAAGACCTGATGATTCAAAATGAATTATGGCTATTTACCCGTGAATTCACAATAAATCTAGCATATATATATATTCTTTAAATTGTTTTGTTTGTAAATATTTTACTATAGAAAAATAAAAATAAAACAACTAACCTGTGGAAATGAGACCGGCCTGCACGAGCCTGGCTTCGATCATGAGTTTGACGACCAGCAGGGCGAGCGCTGTGAACGAGTGCAGTGTAGACGAAGACGGTGGCCCGTGCGTCCAGCAAGACGACAGGCGGCGACGGCGGACGTCCAACAGGTTGCCTAGCTTGTCCGAATCGTTGGCCATGTTGCCGGTCCGAAAGGCTGCGGTGAATGCTACTAACGGCACTAGCACGGCTGCCATGCCGATGGTGGCTACGAAACAGTGCACTTCGTACCGAGGTGGAAGCACGCTCTTTGGTGGCCATACTACTTCCAAGTACTCTAAGAATAATATCAAAAACAACAAAATTATTATAAAAATATTTGAGTTTACCAATCAAACAATATTATACATTTTATGGGTTTTCATTTTTAATCTATTTTTGTAACTTTATTTTCAATCGTTATTTTTATGACATTTATAACTTAAACCATAAACATATCTTCACTACACACACACACACATATATATATATATATAATAGGTATATCGTTTACCGTAAAATATCGTCGCTTGTACTTCAAAATATAGACACTGACACTTTAGAGCTTAGGTTTTTATTGACTTTTATAAATCAATAGTCGCCGAGAATATTTTATTCAGAAAATTTGTCAGACAAATCGTTACGCGGCGTCCTACGTGAGCGAACGCGAAGCGGCACGAAAATTCAAGCAATTCAATGTCAGTCGACCCTGTACCTCATCACTGTACACATACCATATTACGTGTCATTGTTACAAACCAAATATATTTATATAATAAATTATTATCAATAGTATATTCATCATGGACGGATGAAAGAGGTTTTTAATGGAAAACTCGTATCCCAATCACGTTATGATAATTTTTACTTCTCTTGTTCTACAACGCAGGATGTTCTTGGACATCACTGATCAAAATTTTCGGCATTTTAATGGAAAAGTACAGCTTAATGGTCATTAAAAAAAAAAAAACAAAATAATGTGAAAAATAATATGTTTACTCCACGTGCTTTTAATCACAACTCGTGTTCAGATCGCGCGAAAATATCAAACCGTTTGATCGCGTTCGCTTCACGCCGCACTATACTATACTCCGCGTGCGTTCGTTCACGTAGGACACTGCCAGTGAAGCCAACTGTTTGATATTTTCGCGTCGCGTCGAGCCGCACCGCGTTCGCTTTGAATTCGCTCATGTAGGACACCGCGTTACACTATATGAGTAAATAAAAAACAAGAGTTATAACACCGCCCTACCTATATCATATTTGAATAAAAATATATATTTTTATATTCATCTAATTTATATCTCGTGAGACAGACATAGTTTTAAAACAGTATAATTAGTATAAATAATATCGGCAATGTCAATATAAACGTGTTATGATCCACCAACAAAAACATAAATAACATAAAACAGAAATACAGCAAGTAGGTAATCGTACTGTTGCAGTCTAAGCGACAATGCATATAAATAATACACTACACGTGTTTTTTCCGAAAATTTCTGATTTAAAAGTTATTCATGTACGAGAACTAAATAAACTAAACAAAAAATATTCCAAGCTCTATATAATCTATATATATTATATTATATATAATCGGGAATTTTTTTTTTTGATTCTTTAACTTGATGAATCATATTTTCCGAGGTATAAGAATACATTTGAGTGGTCTTGGACTTTCAGTCTCGTTTAAATCTTTTTCCCTCCAGGAAAACATTTTTTTTTTAGCATACACTTGTATCATGGCGTGGATTTAGCAAGGAGATATGTACCTACCAAATTCCTAAAATAAAAAAAAACATATATTTATAACTAATATACTATAGTTATACACTAATAGGTACCGACAAAATCATTCAAGAGTATGTGCCCCTCCCCGGTGGAATATTTCTGGATCAGCCACTGCAGATACTATAATTTACTGCAATATTAATGCATTATAGGTTCATTAGTGGTTATATTATATTAACTATGCGTTTATATTTATACAAATATTTTGATACAAAACAATACTAAACTGAATATTCGTACAACTTACGATGGAATATAGATGGGCCAACGACAGAATTTATGATAATCACTATTGTGCAGTGTACACACCATAAACTTTTCGCGGATATATTCCACTGTACATATTACGTCTGCGAAACTTCCGGTAAACTTTGCGAAATTATACGTCGTTATTCCATTTAATTTAATATTTTCATTTCATGTTTAATCACAATCATCCCGGCGCACTTACACCATTCTCGTTTCATAATAACTCTCCTTTCAGTTATATATATATATACATTATTATTGTAATGATATGTATATTTGCGTACTTATATAAATAAAATACAAAACAAACACACAAATAAACATAAAATATTATATTATACATTTATACATTATGACTTATGCGGTTTTTACAAGGGCAATTTAAATAAGATGTCATCGTAATGTCCATTTGGAACGTGCTCGTGCAGTACGATTTACATAGAACCGTGGTTATACAGTGACATTGAAACGACTTTAAGGAAAAATAATTTCCTAAATTTAAATAATTTTCTGAGAAAATTTCTACTCCTTGAATGTCTCCTCGGTAAACTATATGGATACTTTAAACAAGGCATATCCTGTAATTTTTCATCCCCTCCTCCTCCTGTTGGAAAAATATGTAGCTACCGTCAAAATATTTTTCCCAGATAGATCCCTTCTGCCTGCAGAATACCTAATACATATATAGCGTACATTACCCATAAAATGGAAATTTTTTATATAAATTTAACACTGATAAAATTCTTAAATATCTTGAGATTTCCTAAAAAAAAATGCAGTTTTATTAAAAAAAAAATATATATATATATATATTGACAAATTATAATTTGTGTGGTATAACTAACGAGTATATAAACTATAGAAACATATAACAAGACAAAAATATTTTTTGGGAGATAACGGTAAGTAGTAAAATAGTAATATGTATTTTCAGTTTGCAGTATATTCATACTGTTATATATAAAAAATCCAAAAATAGCTGAATAAAATTCCAAATTTAAGTTATTTATATTATGAATTGGTTTTTGTTTAATTTATAATTAATTAAGTATTTGGTTAAATGTATTTAAATATTCTAGCTAAGTATGTTTTGCACTTTAATCTATTTACAATATTATTTAGTGTTAAAAAAGAACCAGATGTCGAATTGGGTTACATTGTTAAAATTAAAATTATTCATGACATTATATTCAATAAATAATATACCCAGCAAAACCAAAGATATGTTTTTATGTATATTATATTATATTTTATATTAATATGGCATTATTTATGGTATCACATTTTATCATATTCAATTCCCTCTTATATTTTACTTTATGAGTCCAAAAAATGTATGTCTATATTATGTTTTTTCAAATTTTTAAATTATGTTTTAGGTGGTTTTCTGTAATATATAGTAAATATTTTTTTTTTAGTATAAATACACTAATCTAAAGTAATTAAAAAAATTAACGATTTTCGAAAAATTACAAGAATATATAGTTATACCAGAATAAAGACTCAAAAATCCTACTCTCAAAAGTTCATTAAAAAAAATAGTTTTATTTTATTATTATAATTTGGTATTTTAATTATTTTCTAGGATTTATACAAAGATTTTCTGAATATTAATATAATTTAGTAAAGTTTATATTAACTAGATAAATAATATAGGTTTCAAGTGTCGATCCTGTAAAGAATTCGATTAAGGCCTTTTTATAAGAATTTTGCCAAGAACAAAAATACTATTTAGCTATTCTAGGAGGATGTAAGATACAATAGCACCTATAATAATATCTACTAACTGTCGACACAGAACATTAATCCAAATTATTGTATAATAACACAATTTTACTTAAAAAAATTAATATTTTGGATGTCCAGGTATGTAGATATCGATAAGAAGTCCAGAATAAAAAAAATCATGTATTATATAAAACAACAAGTGAATACTGGCCTGCTATTTATCATTATTTGACCTATAATAACAAGTTCAGAATATCGCTAGGTATATTTTCGAAATCATTTTCGATCACCTCCCTTTGACCGTACAAGGGTTTTTAAACTACTATCTTTAAACTAATCGATTATGTTTGATAGGGGGTTTTCGGGAAATCCCTTAAACAGAAAATGTATTTTCAAGATCCCTTTCGATTCTATAAATTATCACCAGCCTCATTTAATTTGCCATTCCTAAGAAGCTCGTTAAGATTGGAACCGATTGTTTCATCAGAAAGGATTTTCATGGAAATCCATTGGAAGGGATTTTTGGAGTTAATGGCTGAGCGTACCTTTCGCCAGACCCTAAGCCAAAATGCATCCGTGGAAACTGTATTTTTATCACCAATAGTATTAGGCTTATAGCAAATTCCAGGTAATTTTTATTCCAACTTTATCGATTCTAGGTATATTATAATAACAATTTTCTATTCCAACTTTTTCAATTCAAAATTAATCGATTCAAAAATTATAGATTTCAAGCACAATCGTTAAAAAAATGCAATTGTTTGATCAAATCAATATAGTACTTTCAAATATATTTCATAATCCAATAAAAAACAGATAAGATATTTTTGTTTTTGCTTTTGCTTTTGCTTTTGCTTTTTTCAATGGTGGGTCATTGTTTAATTATTGTTCACACGATGCAGTGTCGTTTTCTCGAAAGGATCTAATAGCGTTTTCCATTAACCTGCACTATTGCACCGGTATTGCACTTAAACAGTTCACTGATAATTTCTGATTAGTGCAATCTGATCAGTGAAATAGCAGATGAAACACGCGATTTATTATCAAATTATAATTTAAATAACATTTACAATTTTTGGTATAAGATTTATGGATATTTTAGAAAAATATATTTTTAGTGATTTCATCGTAATTATTACATTTATACTACACGAAACATAATTTTTAAGGGATAACGCTTTTTTATTATTTGTATTGAATACGAAAGGTAATTTAAGGTAATTAACTTAAAGTACAATCGTTATATATTACAGTTTAAAATGTTTAAATGTTCACTTTACCATAAACCATCAATGTTTGTTATCAATTATTTTAATAATGATAAAACACACTATCTCGGAGAGCTTATACGATTATCACTGCATTGAGTGTAAATGACTTGTACGTAAAGTACCATAAAATAACGTGGAACACGAAATTAGTAATTGGGTGCGCACCAGAATTGCAGGTGGAACATAAAAATGTGTACTAGTGCAGTCGGTGCAGTTAGGTGAAAAACGCCGCTATAGGTTTAAAATATAATGTTTATACGCGCGATTCGAAATTTAAAATTATATACAGGTAAGTATATAAATAATTAATAGATATTATATTATATAATGTGTGTATATTATGACCTAGTGTAGGTACGACTATAATATATACATATAGTAATATCGTTGAGAAAAATTCAACGGAAATCGTGTAAAATATTCTCATTTGGTGTTATTACTATTATGGACCCCCAAAACGAGCTGGTATCATTATTGCGCGTACGTGATAACCTCAGGGTAGACACAATATTATTTATCATATTCGTAATGTTTCCGTCAGCAAAAGAGATGCGTCTTTCGCTAGGAGTTCACGCAGTTTGTCAAATCAAAGATTTCGTTCGTCGACATATGATAATAATCGTATACAGTTTCACACACACTTATTACTTAAAACACCATTAACAATGTATTATATACGGAGAAATTTTTATCGGTAATTTAATATTACAATACACGGGTATTGATATAATTAAATTGTGAAATGTACATTAAAACCGGTATTCAATACTCAAATATTATATTTGAATACACGTGATCGGGGCACTCGCATAAAACCTACACGGCGGGTGCAAAATTTATTTTAAGTTTCAGCCTCAACTTATCTAAAATTTGTTGCTATCAAAAAGAACATGTTTTAACTCTGAATACAATGTTTTTATATTAAAATCAAAATAAAATGATTTGATTTGATTTTAATTTCAGACAATCTTTTTGATTTTAAACAATGATAACATTATGAATAACGTCTATTGCACAATGTGTTTAGTGCATAGTAAGACGGAATTTTTTTTTTAATCGTAGTCTTTAATTTAGACACATCATTCAGGTAGATGGAATTTTTAAAGTATTTTCCATTTATTAATATTATGGTCTTAAACTAAATAATATTATTATCCATTTACAGAAATTTAAAGTTTGAAAAATATATATCTGTCAAATTTTAAGGGGCTATAACTTTTAATTAATTTTAGATTTGAAACAGACATCGAAATTACATTTCTTACATTTTATCTTAAATTAATTCTTTCCTATTTAAAGTATTTAAACATCTACTAAGAAATAAAGTTGACTTTAAAACTCTGTACATCTTGGTTTTCGATTTTTTTTATTTTATATTATGTTATATATAGTTTTTCGGACAAAAGGAATCGAGTAACAGTTTTCGGGCAAAGAATTATTTTGATAGAAAATGCGTACTAGTCAGTATTTTAAAATGGTAATAATAATCTATTGAAATTTTCAATTTTAAAACAACAAAATGTTGGTATCTAATTAGCTTTTTTTGATCACTTTTTATGAGTGTTTTGAAATGCACTGTTGAAAAATTGTAGTGGCACACTATCTGCGATAACTTACGAAAATTGACTATAAAAGTACTTTATAAGTACTTGACGTCGCAACAATAGAGGACGCTACAAGCCCGCTTTTTAAGGGGTTTTGTATAGGCAATTTAGAGCATATTTTTAGAAAAATGAAAATCTCTTGATTGAAAAATATTTAAATATATATCAGAAGTAATTGAAAAATAGTCCTTTATCGTAACATATTTTTATTGAGAAGTATTAATAAATAACTATTAAAAACTAGACAAAACGTGTTTCGGGAGAAAAATGTTTCTGAGAAACTGAGTGATTTTAGCATTTCATGACTTCTACAAAATTTTAAATACTATAAAATAATCTAAATTATTACATGGGCAATTTTCGATAAGATTATTCTAAGTCGATTTATATAACTTTAAATTTCACAAAATTGACTATTTTTAAAAATCATATATCTCCACTAACAATAATTTTATTTAAAATCTCCCAAATAAAAATTTAGATGATCTTATGATCTTAGATTTTTTATAAAGGCTATTGTCAGATAAAATAATTCAGTTATCTAGAAACGTGTATTTTCCGAAGCAGGTTACACGCGCGATAATATGGCAATGTAGTGTCCTTTTAAATATAAAGTGTGGTAGGTAAGTATTAAGCAGGTAAATCAACGTTTTTTAATTCGTTGTGTGAAAAGGATGTCTGTGCAAACAATTTTTAATGAAGAACTCATATTAGCATTTCTTATTTTTAACAACTTACAAACATCTTAGAATTATGAAACAAAAAGTAAATTATAGTTAATATTATCTAGTACTCTGCGTAGCCTATTTTCGATAGTTTAATATTTTTAAGAGTTTATATAAAAGAATTAAAAAATTAAATTTTTAATGACTAATAAAACATGTTTAAATGCACATATTACAAAATGACTAAGTACGTAGTGTACTAAATAATGTTGTTTTTTATAATTTATTTGCTGTTTAATCTTTCTACGATATTTTTAAGTTGTTATAAATGAGAAATATAAAAGTAATATTTTGAATACAATTTTATAAATTTATAAAAAACCAACACAATAAAAAATTATGTAGTAATGGGACTAATAATTATTCATTTTTAAAATGCATATAAACATTTTTCAATTGTTAGATTTTTATTTTTCTTGAAATTTTCTAAAAATTGCCTATATAGTACCCCTTTAGTAATGGCCGCGCAGACATTCTTAAGAGAATTTGATTTTCTGAATCCATCTTACTTAAGTATTATATGCGATATTAATATTAAACTTAAAATACAAATAAATTATATTTCAAATAATTTTTATTTATGTTAACCTATAGTATGTAGTACTATATATATATATATAGCATTATTATAGATACCAACGCGTCTAACGCACATGTATATGTTAATACAATTTTTTATTTTGTATAATATATTTGAATTCGTTTCAACTCTACTTACCGTGATTAATTTTTAATAATTGACAGATGTTTAATACATATATCATAGAAATTGCCTACATAAAACCCCTTAAAAATCTGACATCCTCTTGAGAGGATTCTACGCTTAATTTTTCAAACGTTAAAATGGTCTCCGTATTTTCATAAATTAACGGAGTTTAACTAGTTCAATTTTTAATATATTCTGTGTTTTCATCAGATGGTGTTTTTTAAATAGATAGTTTTTAGTTTTTAGTTTTAGCAAATAACAGCCGATTATAAAATTATTTTTATTTATTTCAATTCTTTATGAAAAGCTGTATTTTAATTTGTTTTAAATTCTATCTAGTAAAAAAACAGTTTAACTTCTCATCTTTTATTTTGTTCAGATATATTGTTTATCTAGTGTAGTATTCAAAAAATCACAGTTATGGAAATTCACGAACATGTTTATTAGAAAATATTGTGGTCACACAAAAAAAACATACTAAAAATACATGGCTATTTTTAGATTTAATTTAAAATTTACTAAATTTTTTTTCCTAAAATTTCATAAAAAAAAATTGTCTATACAGAACCCTTTATAAGAAAGCCACACACCATTTTTTTAAGGGGTTTCATATAGGTAACTTTTATGAAATTTCAGGAAAAATGAAAATCCAACAATGTATTAATATATTTTAAGTAGTTACAAATATTCCCATGTTAATACTACTTTTTATTATTGTGTAACCATGATATTTATTAATAAACCATTTAACGAAAAATAATAGTGTTGTAGTCATAGAAGCAAACAGATTTTTAAACAATATAGTTTAAAAAATTATCTGTGTTATCCTTATTTCAATATCACAAATAGAACTGATGTAAAATAATTTGTAAAATTCGAAAAAAATGAATTTCAAAGAATAAATTTTTTTTATTTATACCTATATAGATAATAGATATATTATACCATATATTATAATAAACATATATGTATAATATAAATATATATATATATATATGTGTACATTAAGAAACATAATATGTTATTGTATGTCTATATTATATTTGAATTTTAAGAATAATGGTTCAACATAGATAATTTTTGTATTTTATATTGTATAAAAACTACCTTTCTCTAATTTCGTAACATAATATTACGATTTTTGTTATCGCCTATATAGAAATAGTTGGGCATCTATAAAACAAAGGTATCCCAATTTAAAAACCAAATTTGCTGGATCCAGAGTAGGTTACAAAATTTTTTTTGATGGTTACAAATTGTTACATAATAATTAACATAATACCATACTATTTTTTTGCTAAAATTTCAATTTTCAAAAATCGAGGTGCCAAGGTAATGCACTTGTTAATTCAGTATTAGAAGTATTACTCAACTATAATTAAGTTAATTATAATTAAACATAATTGCATTTTTTATAGTTATTGCACCTTTGTAATTTTGGGCCCAAAACTTTTTTCAATAATAAATAAATAATGGTTAAAATATTACTATTATATTTAATAATATTTAAAATATATAAACAGATTTTAAAGATAATAATATTTACTGACACATACTAGATAACAATATATAATTTTCTAACCGCGTTTTTAATATACATGTTATTATAATCATTATTAATAATATGTTTCTTATTATTAGTATATTCTAAATAGGTACCTATAATGTTTATTAATTTTGATATGTTTTTGTATTCCTTTTTTCTTTTTTTTATTATTCATTTGTGAATGAAGAATGATGATGGCGAAGATAATGATGATATTCTGATGATGACTTACGATCTAAATTAGTTGTTACTTATAATTTTTTTTTTAATACTCTCGGCACATACCTATTCTTTTTTTTTTGTATATTATTTACATAATATACCTATACTTACAATAATTTTACTTATATATATTATTATATTTCATAATTTATATTTATTTTTAAATATAGATTGTTGTCTATTTCAATTTATTAAAAACAATTAAATTAAATTCAGATTTAACGCTTAGACCTTCGAGCATTTTAAATCAAATTTTGTATTTCTGAGATGAAAAACAATAATAATAATATTTAATTTAAAATTTGCTTATGTTGCGTAAATTAATTTTAAACATAATATTTTAACAAAATCATAAATATTTATGAGAATATTAATTTATAATAATGATTTATGTAGTGTCAGCTGTATGTATGTCACAATACATTTATTACGTCCTCAAAATTATATATTATATAGTATAAAATTGTGCGAGTATAATATCCAAAACAATGTTTGAGTATATGTCAGTTTGTTTTTATTTTAATAATGAGCAAGTTTGTTGACATTTGATGTGTATTTTCTCTTTCAAATATAATTTTGATTTGAATTTGTAGTCACTTTTCATCAATCACTGTTGAATCTTATCACTTTTCAAAGCTAAACAGTTTTAACAATCAATCGGATATCATACTTTATATAATTAGACGTTTAAAATAATTGCAGTATAATACACATTATCAATCTCTAACGAATATAATTATATATATTAGGTACCTATAAATCAAATTAATATATTAGTTATTGACATTTTCTTAATAAATAAATATTGTAAATATTTTTACGAATGCAATATTGTTTAACTATTTTTCAAACTTTGTAAATAATAACATGTATTTGAAATTATTCTATACTAAACTTATTTTAACTTTACTATTTTAATATTCAAATATTATTAAAAGTTTTAAAAAAAATCTCCAAGTTTCAGTATGGACTCTTTATTTATTTGGAAGATTGATATTATCCTTTAAACAAAATATATTCAGCGTTATAAAATATAATTAGTTTTTGTTTTTAAATATTAAAATATTAATTATAACATAATTAACTAATAATAGTTACCTAATAAGCATTAATAATCTTGAAAATTGAATCAACACCATTTTTTTATTAGCAAATTAAATATATTATATTGTATATTTTTATAACTTCGTGACGTAGCGGCATAATGAAATTAAAAGCAAGTAAAACTAGAATAAATAAATCGCGAAATGGCGTCAATATTACCAATCAACGACAAATATTAAAATAATTGTTTTATTTTTATAATATATGATAGAAAGAAAAAAATAAAAAACATGATTACCAACTACATAATTAAATTTTTAATTTAAAAAAAAGATAAATTATACTTGAAAAAATATTTCTAGATACAACATACTGTCATCATATGTTTCATGATACAAGATAAAATATATAATTATAATATACGTACCTATCTAAGATACATTATCTGTAATACTGCCCAACTCTATATATAAAAGATATAATTTTAATGACTTGATTATTGTCATTTTTGTATGATGTATTTTTTATTTTCCTCTTATTTCGTACTTTTGACACATTTTTACATTTCTCTGGCTCAAAATAATTCTATATATAGTCGAAGGTAGTATTTAGATTTTTATTTCAGCTACATATAATTTTTTTAATACTATAGTGCCATAAAATATCAAATGGTTATTATAATCATTGCTTACGTAGAGTGCTTGTGAAATACTGAAATATTAAATACGTAATACTCGTATTATTAAATTTTTTTAAATATTATACTTCACAAGAAATAATTTTTAACATCTCTTAGTAATATTTTCGAGCCTTTTATTTACATGGCATTCTTTTATTTATAATTTATTTTTATACTTTAATAATTTTTTAATTAAGTAAATATTGTCTTATCAAAAACCTTGTTAGGTATTGTTATTATTTTATGTATATATTTTGTTTCTTCTCTGCAGGTCACATGGATTACGACAACAAAAAACAAAACACTTGGCGTTAAAAAAAAAATAATACATTTAAAAACAATGATATATATATATGAAGTATAAATATATATTATACAAATATTTTAATTACAACAATAACAAAAATATCGAATAAGTTACAATTCTTAAAATATTTTCAAGTACTCGGGTTCAACTAACACTGTTATGTTAAGTTCTGTAGTGACGAGTAAAAAAAATTTAATTTACGGTTTACTCTATATAATGAGTACTAATTAAAATGTGTTTATTGTTTTGTGTTTATATGAAAAATCGTTCGAGTCGACAATTTTTAAGTGTTGTCATTAAAACGTAATAATATTATGATTTTTATCACCTGTATTTTTTTTATATATATATCAACATTGCATTTACGATCAATATAATGTAAAAAAAAAATATTTATTAATAACTGAATTTTTGAATTCTATCTAGTTTTAATTTATATATTTTTTTTTTTGGTTCGGTGTGGGATCTTATACGTTTGGAGCCCTTCTCTATATAAATGGGTAATCCACTGAAACTGATTTATTTTAGCCATTTAAACGATGAAAACAAATGGTGTTATTTTAATTTCATATTTTAAAATTTATTGTTGGTAATTTAAAAATGAATAAGAGTGAATAAGAGAAACAGTCATCATATTTTATATAGTTAATATTTACAGCGTAAAATTACGATCTTATGAAGTATATGACAATATAATAATATATCATATTATTGAAAAAAATTGGTTTGCTCAGAAATATTTTTTTAATTCTTAACCAGTTTTAATAAAAAAAATTAGTAATTAAAAACATTACGATACGTACTCCGAAAGATTACAATTTTAATAGAAAAAAAAATAAACTGAAACGTTTAAAAAAATATCCTATATAAATGTGTATCTGTAACAAAGAATAATAATATTAATACACACGATTCTTAGATTGTTCCAGGTTTTTAATAAACGAATAATAAACAGTCTTTTAAAAAATAACATTAAAATAATTACATATGCATTGCATAAAAACTATTAAAAATACCTATTGAGCTACGTAAAAAAAATATTATCTTTATTAATATTATTTTAATTTTAATTTAAATCCTGCTTATATTTTGGACTTAATATTAATGGTGCAGTTAATAACACTTTATATACACATATATCATATACTATCTGCATTACCCGACTTTGTTCATGAACAGTTTTGCTCGGTTTCAGAGGTGTTCATCCGTGAGTAGTATTACTGTTTAGTTAATAATTATATTATGTACATAGATGTCGGTACCCGACATTGCTCAGACGCTGATGCTGATGATAGGAATAATTTAATGCGTACTGAATAATTGTAATTATTTTGAAATTTAACAATTTATATAAAAAAGACATAAGATGCATATATCTGAAAATTTACAAGTCCACTATATATAGTATAATATATAGTAATATAATGTTATATTAAGCGTAATTATTTTTTATTTAGTATACGTATATAAGACCCTTTTCATATAGATTACTAATTTTATTTTTCGTCCTGGAAAACTTACGTTTAGAACTGATATATCTGATTTCAGCATTTTTCGTCACTATCATCATCATAATCAAAATAATTAACATTCTATCAATTTTTGTCATACGCGTAATCATATAATATCATATTATATTATCTAAATGTGCATCCTCACTTGAACACAAACAAATTCTTCTGGACGAATGTTCGTGATTATTGATCAGTTTCGATACCTTGTATAATTTCATGTGAATTTCAATCATTGTTATTCTGATTGATGGCATTATGGAAATAATACAACTTAATTTAATAGGAATTAGCATTGAAATAGGTATAATATTGTACCCACACTGTTCTAAGAATGTTTCTTCTGAACATGATCTATATTATAGAGACCGACAAATTATAATTCGTGCTCGAGGTTATTTACAAACAACCGCTAGAAACGGCGAACCGAATATTATTATTCGATGTAACGTCAAACCTGAGCAATTTGTTCGTCAGAAAAATGGTCAAACGTGCATCAACTGCACGTTTAACTGCAATTGTTATATAGTTACATTTGGAAAGCAATACGATTTTGAGTATAACGTTTTTCTTAAAATTTGAAATGCAAATCAAGTTTTCGTTGTAAAAAATACTAAAAATTTATATTTTGACACTAATATATAATACACAACAACGTATATTATATATATATATAAATATGTATATTATATAGATTCGCACACGGCAAGCGACGACACGTCTCGAAAATGATTCAAGTTGAGTGACTGTATATAGTTGTATTATTGTATATCTTATAAGTAATGATCCCTGTCGTCAGTCAATCTTAGCGCAGATGTCATCCGCCACACCCCGATTACAGCTGCAACATCATCGTTGTCCATATTATATACCGTCCGTTTCACCTCGCCCGTCACACATTTAACACCGACAGCTGCGGCACTTAAAATACCAGTTACAACCCTATATATTATTAATTTTGATTATATATATATACCTATAATCTATATAGTATATATATATAAAATAATACAGCATCGCTATATTTCACTCGCTACATTACCCTTTTCACCGCGTATTTTATTTCAATTTTATATTGTTTTTCCCGACCATTCTAGATCTCCGTTCTCTCAAACCGTCTGCGTCTCAAGTGCATAAAAATTTTCAGACGGTGCTCCTGCCCGACATCAGCTATTTCATTCCGTAACAGTTCACGCAATTTCCAAAAACATTATTTCATCTCACGCAAATTCACTTTATCCTGAATATTAAAATTAATGTTTCAAATTAAAATATCTCCCAGTATTATGTCAAAATATAACCCCTCTTTTTGTTCTCATATTCAATTTCAACTCATTAGTGGAATTTCAATTCCGAGGAAAATTATATTATAACAATACATGAACCGGGGAATGGAAAAATAAACATAATTCGCCAAAAAAAAACATTTTAATTTTTAGATTTTTTTAGAAAAGCATATCTGGGTGAAATAAATTTTTTGGTTTTCAACTGTACAATTTTAAAATACGATTAAAAAATATATAATTTAGACAATGTATGGGAACATTTCAAATTCGCAACAATCAATTTATGGACACAGTTAATATTATACTTTCATATTAATGTATCAAAAACTCTTTCAAATATCAATGATAAACTAGGAGAGGCATTTATAATATTGTACTTTACTTTTGCTTGAACTATAAATTGTACATACAATTATTTAACTATGTAAATAGACTGCGCTTTTCCAGTGTTGTGTAGTGACGTAACGCAAATTACTATTTAAAAGTAATATTTTTTAAAGTAATGCATTGTTTTTTACGTTATAAATTATAATAATATATATAATGTATAAAACTAAGAAAAATATGATGTCGTTAATAATTATTTTTAAATCAAAATAACAAGGGATTATTTTTAGACTATACAACCCATATCACGCTTAATAATATTAATTATATTTATAATATTATAATATGTTCGAAGCATTTCTAGAAATGGTATTTGTATAATTTTATTACTTAAAATTGATAAATCTTGACAAAATATACAAATGCAATAAATATTATTAATGTTAACATTTTACGAAAATATAAAAAAAAAGTAATGTCTTTTGAACTTTTGAAGTAGGTAATTAAATAAGGTAACTTGATAAAAAAAATTCTAGGTAACTTGTAATAAATTTGAATTTTTATTTAATTTTACTTGTATGATAATTATTTAATTAATTTTTAAAAGTAATTTAGCCAACTCTGTGATCCTCACGTCTATAATAACTTTCAGACAATATGCGATAAGTAAAAATAAATACCTATTGCAGAAGAATAACTTTTATGTTAAAGTTTAATCCATTAAAATTATATTACATAATGATACCATGATTAGCAAGGATATTTTGGTAACATAAATCAGAAACAAAGTTTTCTTTCGTATTAGCAACTCTTCATTTATTGTCTGTTGATTTTTACTCAAATCTTAGCCCATTTAGTCAATATGTTTATTGCATAAGTGATAGGTATTTAAAATTATTTCGTAAATAAATAACATCTGATATGTCAAATATGTATTACCTATACGATATTAAGGAAGAAAAAAACGTACACACTATACCTACTGGATAGTTCAATAAGATATTTTACTGTACTATTATAGAACTAAATCATTAAATGATACAGTGTAAGATTAAAAAAAAATCTATGGGTATTACGATTTTTTAAGTTATTTATCAAGTCAATATAAATTCTAATCAGTTATCATTATAAGTTTATAACACAAACCAAACATATTTATTTGGTCTAATAGTGATAATTTCTAAGTAGGTACATCATTAAAATGAATTAAAAAAAATAAATAAATAAAGTTTTTACTTTTTGAGGACATTTTATTTGTAATATACATTTTATTTTTGCAGTCCAACACCATATTATTAAATTACGAAAAAGTAAATATACAAACGGTTTATTTTTCATTATATACTACTATAATATAATAACATATAGGTACATATAGTATTATATGGTATTATACCAGTCGTAATATCTTATTCAATTTGTTGTTTTATACATACACTGCATGGCCGCACGGGTATCATCATTAATTCCAACTGTTTTAGCAAACGAAGCGGATAAAATAATATAATATATTATACCTTCCGCATTCAATAGTTGGTGAATCGACACAAATCATCGTGCTGGAATCATTTTTCCCGCAGATGGCAAATCTCAAAGGAAAACGATCGTTAAAAACAACAATAATATATTATACTGCAATCATCACCCATCTGACATATCATACATTTCTTACAAAGGAATGCAATATTTAGCTTTACCGTATTTAATGATAGTATTTAATAACTTTACCGCCATTGCTTGTTATCATAAGATTTACCAATACCAGTAAAATTCCGGAATACGATAATTCTTCGGGGTTTGACCGTATTATTTTGGATTTACTAACATCAATCTTTACAAGTCTGAAATTACTGGTATTCGGATTATTATCATATCATATAATATATTCCCAAGTTAACCTTAAAAATTACTTAAAAGTTATCAACGACATATATTGCCCTTCCCTTGGATTCTAGTGTTGGTGTTTTCTATAAGTTCATAGATAATTTATTATTAAAGATTGTATTGATAATTATTATATTTTTATTGTAATCGGTGTTTCCAAAAAGTAGTGATAAGGCTATATTTTTATGTTTTTTTTTTCATTTTTTTTACGTGTATTAAAAATACGAATTTTTTAGTTCGAAATTCCGGTAATAAAAATTAACATATATTCTATAATGTAACAGGAACATAAGCCAAAGGGAAAAATTCAACAAAAAAAAACTCAAGTATAAATCTAGCGGAAAAAAGCCCAAATTTAAAAATTTATATTGAAAATAGCCCATATTAAAATTATAGTCTACAAAATTGTAAATATATATAAAACATATATATATTGGGAATATCAAAACTTTATTAATGGTACACTTTGGTTTTTGATATTACTATATTATTCCACTGTTTATAACATGATTTAAACATTATACTTAGCTTTTGATTTTGGTAAGATACTATGGTTGAAGTATTTAGTGTATGATTTGGTTATTATTTATTAGTTATTACTACGATTATTATGAACAAATACGGATATCACTTAGGTATATTATAGCATTTGTAATTTAGGGGCGAAACCAGAAATTTTTTATGTGGAGGGGGCACATTTATTTTTATTTTTTAGTATTATAATTGATATGTATATATTATTAAATTTAATATTAATATTATTATAAAAAAAATTTTTTTAGGGGGGTGGGGTAGAGGGAATTGTGTTTCCTTTTATTTTGAGGTAAGAACATTCCAATTTTGTCCTCTCCTTGATTAAGCTTCAGATACGCCACTGCAAGTTATAACCATCACGAATATTGTTAAGAAATCATACATTTCATTTATACACATTAAAATATATATTATAAAATATATTTTATATCTCATTATTATTATTTTAGATTAATTAAACTCATAGATACACTAAAATAAGTTGTGTATTAAGTTTTTAAATAATTATTCCCTGAAAAAGCTCTAAAATATGCATACAAATAAAAGTAAATTGTGAATTGAACAATTATTGTACCATATAAGCAGTGTTGAGACTTATCTAGATAATTATTTACTTATCTTTTATCTTATCTATATAAATAACGGCAAGTTATCTAAACAATTATCTTAGATAAAATTGTCTCCTATCTAAGTAAATTTATCTAGATAATTTTTATAGATAAATTAATATAATATACAAAAATATTGAATTTTTGGCCAAAATATACTCTATTTATGCATTTATATGCAAAAAAATGTATTGTGAAATATGTAGTGTGTACTTAAGTACAATTTTGTCTTTAATTTTCATTGATAACATGACAGCAATGATCGTTGAGGGTGGTGCAAACGAGTCTTACACGTCAATTTTTATATAATGTACCTTTTCGCCTACATCAGTGTCGTCATTTGTGGGGAGGGGTGCAGAGTGGGCATTTGCTCCCCTCTTGTTGGCAGCGGACCGGTGTCTGACCGAATCTGGGCCGGTGTCGGGCTATGTATGAGGCGCCGATATGATTCGTGTTAATAAGTAACTTAATTATTATAGCGTATGCCGTATAGTACATGCATGGTGGATGTACTCGTATAAAATAAATAATATCTAATATTAAAATAGATCGATAGACGCTATCAATAGTATGGTTAGAACTAAAAACTTATAATAGGAACCTATTTATACCTAGTCTATTACTAGTTATTTTACTTATTGATTTCCACAATAATCAGTATATTGAAAAAACAAAATATTAAAACCCGAGCTCTATAATAGAGGTTTATACTGTGTATACTTCCTATACTATATTTAGGTACCTACTTTTACAACTGACTATTTATTTTATATGTTCTTTAGTGGTGGTTTCCATAAATAAACATTAATATATACTTAATTTCCATATATCAATTCTACAGTGACCGGCCCAAACAAGTCATGCTCAATTAAATAGATACCATATTTATTTTAGTCTCTCGCCTCGTTTTTTTTTTTGTCAATATTATCTCCAAAAAATTAGGCTATTTGGGCCTATGACAATAAATATAAAATTATGCAAGATGGTCATTTTACTGAGATAAAATGTAGGCGGAAAGAAGTTGGAGAGCGTATCGAGCGGTTTTTTTTTTTAGTTATTTAGGCTGGTCAAAACATTTGCTCCACCCTTTCAAAAATTTAAATGACGCCACTGCATAGTATATTTTCGGGAATGGAAACATAAAAATTTAAATGTGTATGTATACGAATATTGCAACGTCGACGACAGCAACGTGCGATAAGGAAAATAACTATGAATAATAATTAATAGAAAATAAGTAGTATAAAGTGTTAAGTTGTATTTTATATTTTATTTTTTATTGTTTTTATTTTAATATAAATAAATTGTTATGATTTTATTATATATTATAAAATTTGTGTGTTATTCATTTTACTAAAACTTTATTAAAATATTAGGAAATTTTTTTTGAAGTTTAATAATTATCTTTTTTATAAAAATGAGTTTATCTTTTATTTTTATCTAATATAAATGTTTAGTTATTTAATCCCAACACTATATAAACTGTAAATAGTATTTTGAATTTATCAGTATTTTTTTAAAAATTGTAAGAAGCTACATTTTTGGCATCTCGAGTCTTACTTCGGAATATTTTCTAAACAAAAATTTTCAATTAATAATTATCATCATTTTGAATTTAAAGTATAAATTATGACGGGTGTCCATGCAGTGAACAACGACTTAAACGTACCGAATACGTGTGTACTTTAAATAAGGTTAAGTTTGTTAAATTTGTCAATTAAGGTTAATTTTTTCTGGTCATTAAATATGTTAAAGTTGTGTATATATCCAAGTATTTATTGAATAATACTAGTGGTTAGGTTAGGAAGAGATGGGTCATATGGGTCAAATGGGTCTGGAACCAGAAACTATATTATTCATTTTCGTATTTTAAGCATTAAGCACTTTAAACATTTTAAACACCAATTTAAAACTATATGTATTAAAATTAAATCAACAAGTGCTCTAAATGAATATGGAGTAAAAAATAATGGTAGTCTATGAGAAATGCATAATTTTACCAAATTATAAATTTCAGGACTTTCGTATTTTTATTAATTTATCAATGTAATTTTTAAATTAAAAATTAAATTATCCGCCAAAGATAAATACCAGAGTAAAATTATTTAGTTGATACTGTAATTTTATGTTTTTTTTTTTTTTTATTTCCACTCTATTATTTTTATTATTATTACTAAATATTTCCTGAAAAAAAAATGTTTTAATATTTTTAATAATGGTCTTACCTGATAGTCTTCTGGTGGCCAACAAAACGGAATAGACATTCAGCACTGTGGCGAGCAAGCCGTACCATACGGACCACAGGCTATTGAGCTGACAGAAATGTCCTTTGCTGGCGTTCGCATAGTTAACGCGTTCGGCCATCACGTTTGACCGGATGTCATCTCAGGCGTGCGTTTGTCCTGCGAACGAAAATCGACCATAAAGAATAAACCATAAAGATAAAAATATCAAAAAGGTACATTGCATAACAGCTTGCAAACAAGTCAAGTTTTTAGAATTTTTCATGAAAAGGAAATAGTTGTGCAATAGTATAAGAATTGTTTAATGAAAATGGAAGAAAATATATTTTCAAAAATAAATAAATAGAGTCGTTGTCAAATTCATTTTTTTCAAACTTCATTTCTGAAAAGACTGTTTTCATTAAAATTATATGGATTAATTTTATATAATTTTGACACAATATTATTTTCATTCTAATTTTATTGCAAAAATACTTTTGTAAAATATTCAATAGGTAAATAATAATGAGATAAAAATCATATTTGCTACGCGTTTATGTTTATTTTAATTTATAATTACATTTTTAATTAACGTAAATTAACTTTCTAGAATTGCAGTTATAGTGCGCAATTATAATAAATTTTAGAATATTGATAAATTATAATACTGTGTATCTATCAAGATAACCTTTGGATTCTTTATAACCGCATATTCAATAATGACGCAAATGAATTCATTCCGCTCTCACAATTCGTGACAATATAATACATTGAGTATACTATAGTATATTATAGAAAGAAGTATATTTAAATTAAAAAAAAGTGATGATCTATATTTAAACGTTTTGATTCTGAGTGGGTGAATTGCTGATTTTATTTGTGTTTTCTTATTTGTCATCCCTAACACTGTGCCTTTTGGGTACACAGTCTAAAGTGCTCAATAGGTATTTATATACGCAGGACGTTGGAATTAATGACGTAACGTATTCATGGATAATCGAATTCGAACGAAATTAATTATACAAAATTAAAATGTATGAAATATATATGATTATTATAAATACTGTTATCGCTAATCATCATTATAATAATAACATACATATTAGGTACCTAATGTTGATGAATACTTGAGAAAACCTAATATTAATTATTGTTTTATATTAGTTATTTCAAATATACTGTCTACTATACGAGTATATTGCAAATATATAACAAATCTGTGAATCAGCTGTGGTCGAGTGGTCGAAATGAGTATTTCGGTGCACGAGGTCCCCAGTTCGACTCACAGAGGTAGCAAATGAGGTAGTCAACGAGATTTTTCTCGCTGGTTATTAGTGCAAGTCGGCCATAATTACTAAAACCCGTTCGATAATTTGGTGGCTATGCTTGTCCTATCTACAAAGAACCATCTTCGATTAACCTAATAATAAAGTCGTAAACCTTAGCAAGAGAGAATTTGGGAAATAAGAGGATGTACAACTGTTAATTTATATTATATCTGTATATAAAGTTTAACGTGTCTACCGATCAATTATGTGTAATATTGTATATTGGTGTGTTTCAAATCAGTAAATGGCATTTCATAATAATATCGTTACTTCGTATACCTATTTTCGTTATCTACACAATTATTTTGTACAAATAGTAATATGCATTACCTAAATGCATTTTTGTGACACAAATTATTATTTTGAAATATTTTAATACATGAATATTTGAATTTTTTAAATTAGTTTTTCTTTATTCGATTCACGAACTAAGATACTATGGTCTGGAAACGATTGTCTAAACACCGGCCCAGTTTTATTATAAATATTTTGTGGTGGAGGAAATTACCTTACTGTGCCTATGGTGGTGAATATCATAAACTAATAATGTGTATGCTTATAAAAATAATTTTTGAGTCGTCGACGTTTTATATTATTGCTAATAGCACACACGTTAGCAGCCTGTGATACTCCACATCAGGAAATAGCACAGTCTGTTATTTTTCCCCACCACAAAATATCCTTAAAAAAAACTAGCCGTACTCCCGTCAACCGATTACCATGTTATTTCCAGTCCATAGTATCTCAGTTCGTGATTCGAATATTCGAATATTTCCCATCACTGTGTTACACCGCCTTGTCATTTTGTCGTGATCACCTAATAATATAAAAACGCCAAAATGATTTTTATAACATGATATGTTACAACGATATATAGTATAGAATAAGTTCTTTTATTCATAAATTAATTTTTTCACTTAATTATATCATTATTTAATTGAGTATAATATCATCATTATTATTATTATCAATTAAAAGTTGTATCAAGCAAAAAACGTATCCTATGGAAAAAAATTGTCTTTAACATAATTTCAAAATAAATGCTATATTTATACATAATATATAAGTAGGTATTTTAATGTAATTTAACGCAACATGAGCGATTTATTATATGAAAAGTATTTTTTTAAGACTTTAAAATTGTCTTTGCTTAATATTAAAGAAATATACAAATATAAATATTAAATATAATTTATTGTTATTTATTACTAAATATTAGTTTAGATAAATAATTTTATTATAATATTATGTTAAAATATATCATATAATATGTCCTTAAATTATCCTAAAGATAATTTTTTTTTTATTTGTTTGCACGGTGTAACTTACAAAACAACAAAATATGCTTTGTTAGTTGTCACTACTTTTCTTAGTTCTAAAAATAACATTGGTACTATTGCGTTGTAAAAACATATGCTTTTAATTCACGTTTATAACTATTACAAAATATGTTAATATTATGATAAGTAATCTTCTTCTAATTCTTCTCCTTTGCCTTCTCTCATAAATATTTGCGATCGGTCACCCAAAGCCTACACTTCCACTTAACTCTATCTCCCGAATCTTCTTTATTTTCTTTCCTTATATATACCGGGCCATCATACCCTCACCTCTTTTTCGGCTTTCTTCTAACGCTCTTCCAATTAACATACATTTTTTCTACTAATCTTACTGCCTTAGTTTTTTCCCTCCAATATATGCCCGAGCCATCTCAATCTATTCTCCATAATTTTGTCAACTATCGAAGCTACTCCTATACTATCTCTTATAAACTCATTCCTTATTTTGTTCTCTCTATAGCCACTCCACTCATCCAAATTGAAATTCTCATATCTGATATACTCATTATTTGTTCTATCTCGATATCTTATTTAACCCTAATAGAGATTATTTTGTCATACAAAATAACTGACGCTTCTCTCCATTTCATCCATCCACGTTAATCTTGCGTTTTAAATCCTCTTCGAAATCCTCATATTTCTGTACAACGGACGGTAAATACTTATACCTCTTAATCTCTCCCAGTACATCCTGACTTAACTTTATTTCTTGTCTTTTCCTATTGTATTTATGTTCCCTTTCATCAAAATAATGCTCTATATATTCTGTTTTATTTCTACTAATATTTAGTCCCTTAAGTTTAAGAGCTTCATCTCACTCTTTAAATCTACCATTCACTTCCTCAGAACTTTCTCCTATTAGAACTATATCATCCACAAACATCATGAACCATGAAACCACACACTGTATAGCCTTTGTTATTTCATCCATTAAAAAAAATAAAGACTCAAAGCCGAACCCTGGTGCACTCCCACTCTGACCCTAAAATCCAATGATTACAGGTACAACTATTAGGTACAATAATTGTTTTACGTATTTCAGTGATCTATGTAAAATAAAAACGTTTTTAATCAGACTACTGAGTTGATATAATAAACGGTGTATCATGTCAACTAAAACATCGTAAATTAATTTTGTTTAAAATAATAATATTATATATTTAATTTTTTATTCTCATATAATGTACATAGTACATACATTGTCACCACCGCACTGCACGTATAATTTCTAATTTATGTCATGATTATTCCCTTGGAATGTGTATATTTCACATAGATAATATACGAATACACCTATACCCTATTGTATTTTGAATTATCCATAATGCGCGTTTATATGATTACCATAATACAATATCGTCGTCAAACACGCACCCTTATCGTGTATGTTATTATTATTACGAGGCACAGCAATACTACAATTTTGTGTTGATACGCACCAGTGAAATTAATCGCGTCGATTAGGTGTATTAGCTATGCTAGGGTGATCAGGATAATTTTATGGCGATCAAAGAGTATACAATTTTCAGACTATGTAAAAAAAATAAATATATACAAACATGACTATTAAAAGTAGTATATATATATTAATTCAAGCATCAAAGTAACAAATTATATTATTTTCATAGTAGATACTAGATTAAAATTACCATAAAAAAGTAAATAATATTTAATGTTGTATTATAAGACAATTTCTAATTTATTTAAAGTAGAAAATTATAAAAAATATTTATTAAATAAATAAAATTATTATTAGTTTAATTAGTTAAGTACCTAAATTAAAATCTTCTGATCCCGATTGTTAGTATAATATAGGTGCAAGTATGGTACAACATAAAATTAGGATAGAGTTAAAATTAGGCACATTTAAATGAAAATCACATTTTAATTTTGAATTGTTTTACTTTATGATCTAAATAAAAATACGAAATTCGATAACGATGTTATCATCCTCAGTATCTTCAGTACCACAATAAAATCTTAAGAAAATATACATATATAAATATATAGGTAGGTACTAGGTACTAACCATACAGAATATTAAAATAATTTATTAATTAATGACTTTTTTTTATTAATATAATAAAATTAAGTACCTATAGGAATTATTTTTTAATTGTAATGAGTGAATCAATAGTATCGTATCTTTTTAGCGTTCCCTGAATATTTTAAAAATATTAAAACAAAAAAAAATATAGGTATATAAATATATTTAATGATTCAATATTATTTATGTATAATTACAACTTTATAAGAGAAAATCTGCGATGTGATAAATTTCATATACATATCTACTTAATTATTCATTTAAATTCTAACTTTTAACCATAAATCTAATTATCTATTGCAGAGATATTATTATCGGTGAAATTCAGAATATCCCGGATTTTTAATTTACTTCCCTACAACACTTCTTCAAAATTGAACGATTAAAAATATTTTAAATAGATTTTTAAAATGAATATTTAATTTTTAGATCTTAAATTTTAAAATGATTTCGAAAAAACTGTTCCTCTATCATGGTTGAAAAAAATCTAAACAATCGGATGGGTTTTACGCCGGAATATGCATATATATATGGCGCCACCCAAAATTTACGAATCTTATAGTGTCTATTAGAGTGCTGCACGGGCCGGACCGGGCTAGAAATCAAGTATCAGTTTCCCAGGACAGGAAAATTTATATTTTATATCAAAAGCACATCCAAATTATTTTCAAAATAAACGAATTATACGAAATCGTATGTTATGATAAATTTAGACACATGTGCCGTTGAAATCCCAATTTTATTATCAATAATAATGAGTATTGATATTACCTATTAAGTATATATTTTGTTAAATCCGTGTGTACATACGTCATTTTTTTTTACTTTTAAAGTAATAATTATACCTCAGTTTTTTAGTAAATATTAATTGGTTTTTTCTATTTTATATGTATGATATATAATGATGTAGAATAAAAAATTACAAAAACTGTTTTTGTTCACTGCACAAAGTAATAATTTCCAATGTACCTACCTATAAATACTTTTCTCACTGCACACTAAAAAAAATAACTAAAAATATATAGGTATATGAGTGATTTTTTTTATTAAGAAAATGTATGTTATACAACTAATTTAAATAACAATATCATTTATATACAGCATACGAGTACATATTTCATTTCTTAACCGAGTCGTCCAAATATTATAATAAAATGTGCTGGGCTAAATATTTCACTTACTCAAACTGGGCCGGGTGGGCTTAATTTTCATAGTTTAATTTTTGGCGAGCTTGGGATTGAAAAATTAGGCTCGTGCAGTGTCTATATAATATTTAATATTATTATAAACTATAATGTTGCTTTTTCACCATATCATTTTTACCATAATATATATATTGTTATATAATAGTTATATATAGTACAACAATATTGTTATCCATTTTTGTTGATTTTTGAAACGAACACGCGCGTGTGTGTTTATACCTTAACGTTTAACGAGTATTCCCAAAATATATACAAATAAACCCTCCACTGACACACCCAACACCATCCATGTGGTGGTTTTATATGTTTCCGAAATAACGAAATTTGAAACATCGGCTTCCCCTTCGGATCGTGCATTTAATGTCGTTATCGTAAAAAACAATTATTTAGGTAACATTTATTCGTTTTATTTGTGGTGTGGTTTTCTGCGTTTCGGTCGTCAATTGTTGGGTTTCACACGCACTCGACGGCAATGTGTTTAATTAAAAAAAAAAAATAAAAATCCTCCAACAAATACGGTCATAAATAAAAGGAGCATAACAAAGTTTGACAAAGAATTCCGAACACTGGAAGAAAAATCATTACATCTGATTTGAAAAAAAAAAAAAACATGTCAAACCGGATCATATTATATCCGTGTGCTATATACATAATAATATTATTTACATTTTACGTATTTCATATACATACAATATTATATTCTATCAATAAAAGTCCTCGTTATTGTTATCGTAACATGAACCCATCGTGGAGTTCGTATTACATTTCTATGTGGTACCTACGTATATATATATAGTATCGAAGAGTGCAGATATATAATATATATGCTTCGACACACCGGTTGATTTTGAACTTACGCGGCGACTTTCACAGTTTCACACATTGTAATTATTTATACATACACGAAAGTTCTATACACAAGTTATATATAATATGTACATTTGATTGTCGCCTATGACAGTAAGAACATAAAAAATCTTAAAACACCAAAGTAAAATAACACGTTCTATCGTCTGATGATAAGTCATGTGACCACTTTTGTACAGAAAAATTATCATTTAAAAATATTTTATTATAATTATAAATATCATGTTCCATTTAAATTATATCCAGCTCTAAAATTTCACAAAAAAACATGAAAAAAACTTGTTTAAAGAACGTTTTATTTTCTTTCGCTATACGAGTATAAATATATGCCGGTAATCGTTTTATGATATTATGATATTATGAGAATATAATAATTATAATTATTGTAGAATTGTAGGTATATTCAGAAAATTCTAGAATTTTCAATTTAAATCTTTTTCACATCCCCTCTCCGGGTATCCCGCAAAATGAGTTCCATTTTAAAATTGTTTATTTTATTTTTGGGCTTAATTTTAGAATATTCCACCTGACTTTAATATATGTATAGATAGTGAGTACATCATAGTTATCAATCATATTTAATGAGTTTTTCGTTCGAAATAATATAAATTATGACTTCTTTCCCCCCCCCCCTACCAAATAGTCACATTATTATTACACGAATTATTTATCGTTGCTTTAATTATGAAATATTAATGTCATTATTATTACAAAAGTTATAATAACGTTTTCCCCTTATTATATTGCCCTGTAGATACGAGTATTTAGATAATATGTACACTTGAACTTTTCAACAATAAGACTTTTGTTGGATGATTTTATAATATTTTAACCATAACGAGAATATATTTATTTTTAAATTTTATGGTGAAGTACACGTGGGTTATAAACTATAAATAGTGTCTAGGAGGACGAAACGCATTAGTTCGCCGAACGCTAATCATATGCAATATTATCCTGCTATTACCATTTTAACTATATTTAGTTTGTGATCTTGTGTATTATAATGCTCTCTGACACGGATTGTGTGTTATTCTTTATACGTATCATGCATATGGCTGAGTACGTAATATGAATATAACAATATCCCTATAGTAGGTATTATATTATAATATTATGTTCGCTATACATATTGTATGATTATAATATTCTATTAGTTTTACGAATTCAATGGAACAAAGAATACTTTTTATTGAGATTTAAAATTGTTTTTTTTTTATCGCATTTAGTAATAAATAATAACCCCCATTGTTTGTTATTTATACGAGTGGAAAGATAACGTTTGATAATCAATGGTATAATACAGGCACTTTGATGTATATTTATTATTTTTGATTTTCCTTTGAAAAAATATTGAACTTTTCATGTGGCGTTGCTGCAACGATCACAAGCGAATTCAACGGGAAATTAAAATATATTTTAAAACGCTGTTTTATAAAAAAAATATTAAAAATGTATTTATTGTTATATGTTCGTACTTCGTACATATGACAAATGTGGCAGGAAAGTATTCTGGTTACAGGCCAGAATTAAAGAGCCATGTAAATTTGCAATTTTCGTCCCATGTGGAGCACATTCGTTGAATCTGGTAGGTGTCCAAGCGGTTGGATGTGTTTCAGAAGCAGTAGCATACTTTCAATTCGTCCAGAAATTGTTCAATTTTTTTTCGAATTCAAACAATTGATGGAAGATATTAAAAGAATGTTTAGGCGAACAAAAGTTCTGAAAATCTTATCTGAAACCAGATGGTCTGCACGCGCTGATGCTATTAATGCTTTGCACAATGGTTATAATCATATTTTTGAAGCTTTATTATTAATCGCTAAAAACACTGATCAATCAGCAGAAACGAGAATCGAGGCACAAATTATTGGCAAAAAAATGGGAAAATTGGAGACCAATATTCTAACTGAGACATGGAATGATCTTCTGGGAGCTATAAATAAAACAAGCTTAAGTTTACAGAATAATACTATAACAATGGACGTTGCAACAAAACTGTTTACGTCACTTAGCGAGTATATTAGTAATGCACGCAATAATTTTGATCAGTATGAATCAGCCGCCAAAGAAATAAATCCAAATTCGGACTACAAAGATAAATTGTAAAGAAAAATAATTCGCAGCACACGTATCACTTTTTTGGAAAAACTATCAGAGACTGTGCAGTTGGACGGTAAAGAAAAATTGTACGTAGAAACGTTCCTTCCCATAATCGACACGCTAAATACACATTTAAAGCAACGATCGGAATCGTACAAAGAAATTAATGAACGTTTTAGTTTTTTAACTCAGTTACAAACAATCGAACCTGATCATTTGAAAAAAAAAATGCAAAGAATTGGCAGATTTCTATTGTGAAGATATAAACACTAATGAGTTAAATTCAGAATGTTTTCATTTAAGGGAATACTTGAAAACCTTCAAAAATGAATCCGTGGACTTAAGTAACTTAGCTATACATTCTTTAATAAAAGCAGACGAATTAGCAGAAACATTCCCAAACGTGGAAATTACCACAAGGATTTTCCTTTGCCTCATTATCACCAATTGCAGTGGGGAGGGCTCATTTTCACAACTGAAAAGAAATAAAAAACGAATTACAAACAACTATGTTGCAAAAACGGCTCACCAATTTGTCAATAATATGCATAGAAAGTGATCTCCTTCAAAAATTAGACTTCGAAGATATAATTGAAGATTTTGCACAACAGAAATCTTGAAAAAAACCGTTGCTTACTTAACGATACACATAAACTATAAGTTTCATTGTTGAAAGTTATAACAGTAAAATACCATATAATTCTGTAAAATGTACATAGTTTTCAATTAATAAAGTAATCATATTAAATAAACTTTTGATGTTTTTGTTCAACTTGTGTAGGCCTACTAAAAGAGCCCCTTAAGTTCCGGGTGCCCATAGGCCCCTGCAGAGCTTAAGACGACCCTGCATATGAGGGACGAAAAACAACACAAATAATGCACCTAAACATAAATATAATTATAAAAAATAACTACATATAAATATAAAAGTAAAATTAATATATATACCTTTTATATTATAAAATATAATATGTGCTGAGAGTATATGTTACTAATAATCATTTATTTATTTTTTAAATACTTTGGGCAGTGGGCACATATTATTTTTCATAATTTCTATTAATTTTACTTGTATAATAATACAAATATAATAATATAATACATAATAATTGTTTTTTTTTTTATAATTATATTTATTTTTATTTTTATAAAGGTATTGTATTTTTTAATTTTTGAATTTTAAATATACAAATAATGTGTCATTCAATATTGATGTATATAGGGAAGTACACAACATTCGTTTTATAATATTATCATGCGTATAGCGTATTATGAATTATTGAACAAGGGTCACTTCATTATTAAAATATTCACATTTTATAAGCCAACGTATATTGTTAGGTTAGGATAAAAATATTATTAACTTTTTATCTTGGTTTTAGTGTTGTCATGTACCTATTGTAATTTGCACTGTACTAGAGTAAATGTGTATACGATAATCACAATAATAATAACTAATTATAGTCTCGTAAAATTCAGTAAAACAATTAACCGCTATGTAGAGTTTAAAACGCGGGTAATTTGTTTTTTAATTAGTAATTCTGTCCATCGGGATTCCCAAAAGCTAATTATAATTAAAAAGTTTATAATTATTTGGAGGTCACTTCAAAAACCCTACACTGCATAAAATAATCCATCTCGAGAGTTTTGAAGGATTACAATATAGTATCCTGCGATAAATACATTTTGATAAATAGCAAAGCTGTACAGAAAGTGAATATTGATAGACTATTAATTATTAATATTAATATTCTATATTTCCAACGTAGTCAAATAACAATATAATATCAACACGTAGTTCAATCGTGTGATCAAAATATAAGTGTTATTGATAATGATTAATAAATAAAAAAATTTGTCATTCGTTATACGTCGTGAATTTTATTGCTATAAAATCAACAGGTATATAAAAACCTATAGTATATTCTTATTTATAATACCCGATATGTCATTATTATCCATATGCGAATTAAAAGATTTCAATTGAACAATTTTGATAGTTCTATAATAAATCAATGACAAAAGTTTTAGAATATTTTCAAAAATAAATTCATTTCTTAACGAGTCATTGCATCATTGCATCATAATGTCCTTTCACTGGGGATCTTGCGACTCATAACTTATCCGGTTAGCACATTAAGAATAATTATTAATGCAAATAATTATATTAAATAAAAAAACATTAAATAGAATTATGTATACATTTTATACATATTGATTTTTTTATAAATATAATTATAAATGCTATTAATGTATTATTATAGTCTTACATATTTTGGATTGTTAGAAATTTAATAATTTGTGTCAGTGTTGAATATACCGATACATAAATTAATTTTCATTAACATTAGAATACAGATGATTGAAAAAATTTTTATCTAGAAAATGTATATATATGAAGATATACAATAATAAAATTTAATTTATCTATATGAGTGATATATTCTAGATTCTCAATAAAGACAAAATAGGTACCTAACTAAAACTATATTATATATTTATTATTTGTACTTATTGTTATGAAGGCATACATTTTTTTTCAAAAAGTCATCCAGATACAAATAAAAGAAATCGGTCTATCGTCTTCGGTCCTCTTTATCCTTTTGACAAGTTGGTGTATAATCATTATTTTAAGTTTTAAATCAAAGATAAATCATTATATTTGGATGATTCTGAGCGAAATGGGTACCTATAATATTATTACAAAAATATTTATAATAATTTACCATGACAACTTTATTTATTATTTTATTATTCACCATATTTCTTAACTATTTATACTATAAAATGTAGTTTTAGGATTCTAACATAAATTTAGAAATCTCCGTTACGTCTGCCCGTCTGTATGTCGATTTCATTATAGTATATAATAGATACTAATATTATTTATTTACGATTTTGTTGATTTGGTTACTAAGGAGATAAGATATTTTTCGTTGTATAATATTATACGTATATTAGCTTGAGTACAACATCTACCGGATGCAACTCCTTTTAAAAGAGACTACTTGTAAGTTTAACACCTTTTGAGTGCAAAATCTTGAATTTGTAACTCAGTTTAAGTGTTACATCTTGTAAGTGTAACTTTTTTGGAGTATAACACCTCATTAGTAAAAGTAAGTAGTTTTATTAGTAGTAGCAGTACTTTTAAGTGCAAATCGTATACCTCGGATTATGTATTTTATCGGAAATAATATTATTAATTAATTAATTTTGAAAATATTCCGTCTACGGTGGAAACTTGTGTTTTAGGAAATAGTCGTTCACCTCTAAAGTATTTCCGATGAATAGTTTCATAAAATAAGTAATCCGAAAATTGATCGAACTTAATATTCTCGAATATTTATATAAGAACTCGAACTTCACTTCGTTTGGTTTTCGCTTGAATGTAACAGGTTTTACACAATATCATTACACATCAATATAATTTTAACCAAAATTTTAAAAAATTTCACGAAAGTCTGACAATTTGAAATACATTTACCATTAAATATAATTTTATATATAAAATTCTAACTCCGAAAACCATTTTTTTCCATGAAAAAAACAGTACTATTTATTATTTGATTCCCTGGTCCGTTTCGCCGCCGCTCGACACCTATTCCTTTACCATTGCCGATTTTAAACTATTTAATCAAGTCATTTTGAGATTTTTACGCTTTTCGTTCCTATGCATTTTCGCCTTTTCTCCGATTTCTATTATCACTCGACATTTTCCTGCGTCATTGTACGAGTATTATAACCCTGATCTTCTGAAGTCGGTTTTAGTGACCGTTGTAGGACTTTACGACGCCACGAACTTCGGAATCGCGTTTCTCAGACATTTTAACGATCGACTGAATGTTTCTATGTCTACCGATCGTCCCTGACCGACCAGGACATTCGTTCCGAATAAGCGTATATATATATTATCTGTTGATATACATAAGGGTGTCGTCCATAAAATAGTTTAAATACAAGAAATTTCAACCACTCTATCATCGGCTCTGTAGCTTAATGGGACCGGGAATGAACATTCGATACGGGTACGCCGATTCAATTCACCATTCGTACGTACCTATTTTATTTAATTAAATTATGCGTTATATAATACCCTGTGACGAGTCCGTATTTAAGTATTTATGTCTGACCCACTGATTCATAAAGTACCTAGGTAGGTACTTATACTATAGATTTTATATCTCAGTGAATTTAAAATCGTAGGAATTCAGTAGTATTTTTACAATTTTGAATTCAATTTATATTTTCGATGAACTTTCATTATATTTACGATGTTTAATCAGACTTTCGAACATATCGACCAGACGACAATGGTTATACAAAAATTCGAGAACGAAAAATAGATATCTACTATATTATATTATATTTTTTTATGTTATACCCATACTATATTTAAGAATAAATAGTTCTTTAAATGTTGATCAATCAAATTTATAGTGATGCTGTGTAAAACCAGATATAAAAGTAAGTTCTTTTAAAAATCAGAAAATTGTAAGTTCGATCCATTTTCGATTTACCTGCATATTTTACCAACCTATTCGTCAGAAAAAATTTAGGAGTGAATGACCATCTTCTAAAAGATTTTGGTTAGTTTCCACCGTAGGCGGAATATTTTTAAAATTAATTAACTAACAATATTGTTTCCGATAAAATACATAAACCAAAATTATAATATATACTAAACAATCAAACTAAAAAAAAATTATGAACCATAATAACTCTAACATAATCTACATTCTTCTGCATTAAATATAATATAAATATTTATGAAATAAAAACATGTCTAGAAACTATAATATATAATACGTATTTTTAGAAAACACAAAATCGTTAAAATAATTTATTAAATATAGGCTAGGTATTTAGGTATATTCATTAGGTCAGTTTATTTTAAATAAATGTTTACTATATGTATTTCAAAATTGATATGAATATTACTAAAAAAAAAATTATTAAAAATTGACTGAAAAACCTGTAACAATATAGAAAAATTTTCGGCTAAGCAATTAATAAATCTACAAATAGACTATTATCTAGAACATCGTTTTTCTAAAATCTAAGATACCGAATGACACAGATTTTTATTCTTTATACATTTCAAAACTGTCTGGCAAGACCTTTTTTTATTTTGAGTTTGTTTGTAAAAAATCAGTGTTTTGAAAAAATAGAAAGTATATAGTATACGAGAATACTATACTTTCTATATATATAATACATTTTTATATTATACAGATTATTTCTATGCGGTATACCTAAAATATTATAATATCCTATTCATAAATAATATTGACATAACTTTTCATTTTAATATTCTTACAAACAGCTAATCTATTTTTTCAATAATTTAGATAATCAAAATTATACATTATTTAAATAATTTATTTTCAAATACAATTATAATTGTTTACGTAGGGTAAATAAAAGTATAGTATTTGTATATTTCTTTCACAATATTTATCTAATTTAAAAAAACGTAAGTTATTATTTCTCAATGAACAATCTCTAATATTACGAACTTTCTTACTTAAAAAAAAACAAGGCTTATTACCTGAAGGCACTTCTTGAACGTAGAATAAGGGCTTGACAAAGCAATACTTAGGTAGGTATATAAATTGAAGTAAGGTTCATACAATTACGCCTTTATATTATCCTATACCGATGCATATACCCAGAGAAGTTTTTCTTCTATAGGCATTTCTCTTATTAAATTCTCGTATATCAACTATATATTTTTACAAAATAAAATTATGTAAAATAATAATATGACGTCTTACAACTGTAACCTAGGTAACCCAACGTAAAATGATAAACCCAAAATACTTTTTAGTATACACCAAGACGTGAACAATAACTTGAAATAATTGATGACATACTGTACCAGTTTTTATCATTTTTACTTTAATAACTACTATTTAAAATCCTCCATTATATTATATAACAGTCGAAATTCGACGAATCATCTATATTGATTCAGAAGTTAACTGCATCGGTGACAATAATGGATTTATCCAAATTTATTTAAATAAAAAAAGATTTAAAAAAAAATATACGAGTCTAATATTCATTGTTGTAATTTTTGATATAATAATAATAATAAATTGAATACTATATATAATGCGTTTTTTTCTTTTTTTTTTTAGTGATTTAATTGATTGTTGAACCTTTTGAGGTTAAAGCGCATAGGTGTTTTTCAATATTGAACCAATTTCGACGACGCGGTATAAAAAAAGAAAAATACATTTTTAACGTTAATTCAAACTGTTGACACCTAAGCCCTGTCAACGATTTAAATTAACGTTAAAATGTATTTTTTCTTTTTTCCATGAAATTGACAATATTCTTTGATCCGAGGATTTCTGTGTATAGTAAATATATATCTACTTTGTAATATATATTGTAGGATCGAATAGTTTCTGTCACATATTGACATATTTTATAAATTTATCTAAAACAATAAAAAAGGATCCTACAAAAGAATGTATATTGTGTTGCTCACTGTAATATACGCGTGCCATATATATTATGTATTTCTATCTTGTGCGCGAATGATGTACAGGCGTACAGCAAATCTAAACACAATTACACAGCGTTTGTATAACAACGGTTTAATGATCGTTTAAGAACAACTATTTCACTCGTCCTCGTATAATTTGACGAGGATATTTAATTTTTTTTTAAATATAAGACAATAAATTATTTTTAATGTTCTAGAAATAAGGAAAAAAACCGTAATTCGTAATTGTACTTCCTTGATAGTAGTACGCTTATTAAAATTAATGTTCTGAACTGTGGGGATCAGCTGAAGATCTCGTTTAAAATGATTGCTTTGTAATTCTATTTTTATTAAAATTAAGTTTTATTACATTAAGCCAAGTAAGACTGAAATGCTCAGAACGCAAATTAGAAACGATATTTCATAAAACTTGAAGAGAATTTTATTTTAATAATCTTGTTTTTACAATATAAACCGTTGCAAGTTTCAAGGTATGAAAACCATAAGAGTTACGGAATTATATATTGTAATTCGATATAAATATAATAAAGTATAATTTTTTTCTCTTTTTAAATCATTTTTAATAAAATAGAGTGCGTCAGGTTTTAATATTAAATGTTTGGGACAGTAAACCATTTTTTATGTTTTAGCTGAAATCAGAATTTTAAGAATATCAGTAGGTACTTTCGTTATAACAGCGGTTCTTATACTCAGCTCCGGGGACCATTTTATAATTTAACATTTTAACATTTTCGGTCGTTGAAATATGAAAAATACAAAAAATCAAATAATATCACGTGATTATTTTTAAATTCCTATAACATTTTAGTATAAACCATAAAATTAACTTACAATCAATAATAATTATTATAATCAGTATCCATATAGTATTAGGAACAAAATACGAAAAGAGGAGAGAATAAGGATATTTTTACCTAGCATATTATAACATAAGTAATATAATTTTGAAATCCATTTTAATAACACACACATAGGCGTGCGCACGGGTAGGGTTGATTGGACTTTAGACCCACCTGAACCTTTTTTTATACGTGAATGAGTAATGATACCTTATGAAGTTGACTAAAAGTATACCTACTTTTAGTCATAACTTCATACATTTTTAAACGTTTGTGTTTACCCGAGAGACTATATAAAAATTAGAACGTTATAAGGCGTTAGAGCCGTAGAAAATTGATAACAAAATAAATCAAAATTGTAGATATTTACACGATTAAAGATATACCAGTTGCCCAATGCCCATCGATAATGTCATATAAGATTTAGGACATTCGGTATATTTTATGAGAATGTTGGTCACACTATAATTATCAAAAAATATCTGAAGCTATCTTATCATATTTTCTGACAACTACTCCTGTCCCGATAATAATCTATACGTGTCACGTCATATGTTATATATATATCAGAGTTAAATCATGAGAGTAAAATTTATATATTATATATGTATGTATTATTTATCATTATGTTTATGACTTATATTGTTATTTGTGTTTTTAATTTGTTATAATAAAGTTTGAGTTATATTATATTTCAATAAGAATCTATAAAATTAATAAAAAAAAACTAAAACATTGCACGACTATTTTACAAAACCAAAAACCCCAAGTACAAAAACTAGTAATGGTAAGTACATTTTTAAAAACAGTTTAAAATCATTTTTATTATGAATATTGAAAATTGATGAACATTAGATATTTTAGTTAGAAACGATATTATAGTTTAATTTATGTACCAATATAGGTAAACAAGATCTTTGGAAATCGCATTTATATTTAACCACTTTGGCATATACACGACGTGATGGGATGTTCTGTATTACCATGTCGGTTGTCCTGTCGTCATTATATACCGTAGAGCAAGAATATATATACCTACCTGCAATCATTGAACTCTAATGATAACTGGAATGCTCACCCGTCATAAGACAAATGAAAACATAACCAAGTTCGCGTGTTAGAAAAAAAGAGCAGATAACAATGGTGTTGCCATCTCTTCTTATCACACATAATATATATTATTTAACAATTAATATTGTTAGTTTAACACTTTGTTCAATGTTTTTAAACTTAATTGACTTTTAAAAAATTAGAATGTAGTTAAAATGGTGAATTCTTGTAGTGGTTTTAATTATATAATTTTATTTATTTTATATTATAATATATTTTCAGTAATTTTGCTATTGAATATTTTGTATGTTTAATACTTTTACATTTAATTTAGCTTAATTTATTTTATAATTAATATTAATAATTCTTAATTATATATTTGTATTTCAATACTCTTTATTGCATACTACTTATATTTTATGCTTTTAAGTTTTTAAAAAAACTTATTTACTATAATATATAAAAATTTGTGTTGTATGCTTTCTAGTATTAATTATAAGCTACAGTATAAAGTTAAGTTAAGAAAGTAGTAGATACAGGCAGGGCCGTCCCGGGGGGGAGGGGAGATATCTTATCTCTCCACTTCAGAAAGCAGTCGGCTAAATTAAGTTCAGTCGGCAAATAGTAGAAAAATTCGATGACCGATTTTTTTTGGTTATTCAGGTTTTGAAAGTAGTACTTTGGAATTTTGCCGGGGAATTATGCAGGAATGCAGTATTTTTTGTAATTTTTAATTAGCAAACTATAAATTATTAGGATTTTAGTCGGAAAAATGGAAAAAAGTTTATTACCTTTTTTTTTTAATATTCACATTTTCATCCCCCCCCCCCAAAAAAAACCTTTCTTTAGAACGACTCTGGATACAGCTTTGGGTAAGTAGTTAGTACAGCTTTAGGTAAATCGCATCAATTACAGTCAATAGTTTTTAATAAGTGCAGTGTATGAATTTCATTCCAAAACCATTTCAGTGCCTATATGAAATCTGTAGAATTCCACAAGAGAAGCATATTTCATTATTTATAATTATCTACTAAAATAAACTATTTATTTATCATGAAATTATGTGTGTAACGAATTATTTAATTCTATAAAATTAATCAAAAATATTTTGTGGAGGTTAAAAATAATAATAAATCGAATTTTAAGAACCAAATTAGAATAATAAATGAGTATTAGATATTAGCTTCATGTGTAAGACAAAGATAATAACACCATTAGTATGTGCCATCTCTATCTAACATTATATTTCGGGCAACACTGCTTGGTGAGCATTCTAAGCATTTTAGTTATCATATTATTTCAATGTCTGCAACTGGGTTTTGTACCAACAGTATCGGTCCAATGAGTTTCGATTCCTTACCGGAATACTAAGTTCAACTGTATAACTATTGTCTTTGATAAAATAAAATAAAATATATCCAACTACCTACAACAGTATAGTATAATGTAATCGTGTAATTCGGAATTGATCGTCGGGTGGCGTTGTACATTAATTACCATACTATTCCAGAGTGAATGACAAATATATAGATATACCTAACCTACCCACGACTGTTTATTCGAAATATTTTTCAATTATTCGAAACACGTGCAATGAGAGAAAATAATAATACAATTTTATACAAAATTTGATTTACCTACGTCCTTGTATTTTTATTTCTTTAAAGAAAAAAAATAACGTGAAAATAAGTGTGTATATAGAATTAAAACAAATATTTTACGACCACGGAATTATGGTTTCGATGAAAATATAATAGGAAATCAATAATTAGAAACATGTTAACGGAGGGGAGGGGGTAAATTGTGACTCCAAAATACAAAGATTTTGTGTCTTTGCAAATTGATATTTATAAAAATACAAATAGTATATGATAAGTATTCTACTATATAGTGCTATCGTGTCATCAAATCTATTGTTTAAAAAAAATATTTTGAGATGGGAGTGTCTCCGAGAACTTTTTCAATAACAAAGTAATTTAAAACAATTACCCTTCTGCTAAATTATAGTATCGTAGAAAAACATGACACCACTAACTGTGTTAATTCATCATGTTCATTTGTTAACTAGTTCATGAAAAATCTTCCGACAGAAGATAGAATTAATTTGAAACTTCTTTTGAAAAACTTAAATATATTTTATTTTATGTATTATTCTTTTCAAAATTATAAAATATCAAATTTCAAAGTGATAAACAATTTTATCTTAAACACAAAAATATAGCACAGAATACATCAATGTATACATATACAATTATTATATAGAATATCTAAGTTTTGTTTACTCATCAAAGTTGGTTTAATTTGTTTTTGTATTCTTGAAGGTCAAGTTATATAGAGAACAATATTTCTAAAAATTTCCAATAATTTAAAATGATGGATATTTTAAAATGTTTTTAACGGTGTTTTAAAATAACTTTTGTCGTAAAGAATATGTTTTTATAACAGTGAATCATAAACTTAACGAAATATATTTTTTAAGATATGTTATACAGAGAAAGTATTTAAAATTTTTATAAATCAAATAAATTATAATACATTATATTTTACATTTTTAATAGACTGAAGAGTCTATTTATTGATTAATAGAGTTAATATTTATATAAAATTAATTTAATACTAATTTGAATGGGTACATATATCTATTATTTTACTTAATTTAAACTGGTTTAAAAAAGGAAATATTTTGTCTTGTAAACTATTGACTTTTAACTGAATTCAAATAGATTTTTTCGCATTTTTATCTGGATGTTTGAATACTTGATAGAATTAATGTTTAGAAAGTTACAACACATGTGAGTCAAATATTCAAATATACTATCCTAATAAGAATTTTTTTTGGAATAATTTAAAAATATTTTCGGGTATATTTTAGTATTTTACAAGAAAGACGACAAAAAAAATACTCAAACATTTATCTAAATTAAAATATATATAATATACAAATAAATATATTTTCATAATATAAAATATATATCATAACATCACGTACCTAATTCTTCAATGAGATGATAATCTCGGGTTGTTGTTAAAGATTGCATCTTCACGCCGGCCGATCAAACACAGCTTTCATCATTATTTGTCCGAAATCTGACCTGTAAATAATAATTTATATTTTATTTCATTGAAATTTAAAAATAAATTAGCATTTTTAAGTGTAATTTTTAGACATAATTTTATAGTTTTGTTTTTTTTTAATTTTATTTACTTATCTAAATATATATATATTTAAAATTGATTTTTTGGAGGGTAAAAAAATATGCATTTTTTTCTTTAGACATTTTTGAAATGTGTATCTTTACAAAAAAAAAAAAATATGGACACCATAATAAAAATGAAATAAATGTATATAATAGTATGATATATAATGTTTTTTAATTTAATTCTATTCAAAAATATGCTAAAATATTCCGAAATAATGAAGTAGAAAAGTAAAAAGTTACGATTAGACCAAATCGTCTGGAAATAAATATATAAAACGGAATGGAACAATAAATCCCGATCTTTTCTCCGGTTGATTTACGTAGGTACTTGTATATAAATTGCCGTATCGCGTTTACTACGTGAAACCAGCCTTTTCCAGTGAAACGTCTACCGGTCACGTTATTTCAGGACGTTATAATCAACTGCAATTATATTGCATTTTATTTGCATATTACACTATTTCCGTATCGAGTTTTGTTTAGGTTTTTTAACCCTATATATATCCGGTGAGTTTGAATCGTTATTTCCAGTTAAAATACAATTTGAAGAGGGTCCTGGTTTCCATATTTTATACGCGAATAATATTATTGCAACGAGTTTAATTCGTGGTTTTCACTAAGGGATATCGTTCGGTTATATCATTATTTTTCACCGAATTTTCAACAGGCTAAAAAATACATATTGCTCTTATGTTATTATATCCAGTATTGTAAAGTATATCTGTTTAAGGATATTTGGTCCATAATATTGTTATGATCAGAATATGAAATATGTACACATATATTTTATATTATTATATATTTAATGTATTTCTTTATGGTATATAAAATTAAATTTTTTATGTATTTTGAATACTTATTATAATAATTTTCAGAAATTTAAAATTTTTGAATTTGAACCCTGAGAAAAATTTAGTTAGGACATTTCAAGAAAAATGGAAATCAACTTGATTGAAACAATTTGAAATTATTTAAATGTTTTTTTTTTTTAATTATTTGATAAGTGGTCCTATAACAGTTCAGATTTTCATTATTACGTCGCAAATTTGTAATCATGATAATTGTTTCAATATATAAAAACAGACAACAGCTATCATCATTATTTGCTCTATACCTATGGATATTTCAATAATTCGCCTAATATATTCATTATTTAATATATTTTAATATTTATTTTATTTAACTGTGACAATAAAATAATTTATGACGATGATGAATTATGATATAATCAATTTTAATATATTAAATTATACATATAATGGCGAGTTTGTTATTTGATAACAAAAAATAGTGAAATATTTTTGGAATTAATCGACAAACTTAGATTTTTCATTATTAAATACCAACTGACTACATATACTGATACTAATCTCCAAAATAAATAAATAAGGAAAGAAAAGTCATTAATTTTTTCAAATTTCCGACTAACTAAACATCACACCATAACACTTTACACACTATAATTTAAAACTTAATTTTACCCAGACATATTTTTTGAGTTTGGGATATCTTCCTGCCCATTCATACAAATATACATCGCAATATGTATATATATATGCGTACGTTGTATAATATTCTGTATCTTAGATTTCGTTTCTATAATAAGAAATAAAAGTGTATTACATAATATAATTTTTAGTATAACTGTTTAATATCTTATAAACATAATATAAACGCATTTCGCATAGTTTTAAAATTATTCGCTGTGTTATATACTTATATTAATTAGATAACTTTTTTATTATTAGTAATATTTTAATCAAAAAAAACGAACCCCAGAAATATTATGTTTTTCCATTTTGATATTTAATATATTATTCAAAAATAACGGAGTTAGTAACATACTCGTATAATGCTTGTTCGGGATTCTTTTGGAGAATTTTTAAAATATTAGTTTATATTATAATAGTCATTGAATAAAAATGTAAACATAAGCAGTGATTGAATTGGAATGGTCGTAGGGGGACTGAAGTACTCTTTATTTTTTTCTTGTTTAACTACAGCGTATCCTCTTTTTTTTTAATGTCAATTTTCTTTCAAAAAATAATGAAATTACAAAAAACGAGTGTTTTTCTCTTAATTGAAGGTTTTAGATAAAAATCTTGACATACAATTTTGAACAGTTAATCTTTTAAATCATATTGGCATCATATAGGTAATAAATAATGTTCATTATCCATGAATGGCTTAAGCCTAAAAAGATAGTGAAATCTTGGAGAAATCAATGCGACATCCATAAATTTTCGTTATTAGATATTACCTATAGTATTATTTAAATTTAATTGTATTAGTGGAATGACCATTTGCATTCTACTTCCAACACTGAACACTATGTTTTAGATTTTCCGTTGTCATATTGTCGTTTTTATTACATTTTTAGATTATGTAAAAGTATTTAATATAAGCTATATATATTTCTTAAAGGAAATTGTTTATAATTGATGTTTTAAAAATGTCTATTTTCAATTTTCCCAGTTGGTAATTTTCTAAAGTGAACAGGAAATTTATACCAAAAATAACTAAAAATGTTTATAAATCGGAAAGTAATAATGCCAGAAACTTGAAATTTACACATTATTTAGAGTAGCACTGATAAATTGATTTGAATATTGACGTGTAATAACAAGAAACAATTTTCAAAATTATTTGACCAATTATCAGTGATTTATAAAAAAATTTGTTTAAAAGTTATATAAAAATTGATTTTTGGTCTATATCTATAGCTTCCACGATAATTCAATTAAAAGAAAAATGTTTAATTCTTGTGAAAGGTAAATATCTGTGCTTTTTCAAAAATATGTAATCCAACGTTGATGTAAAAAATAAATATTGTAGTTTTTATTTAATAATCCAAAAATGTTTTACAAATTGTCCTATGTTAAGAAACTTTAACATATACCGGAACGTTGAATTTTTCACTAAACCTAAAATTAATCCTTATTTTTATCCCAATTCAAACACTAAATATAAATATAAATTCACAAATATAAAATATTTTAAATAATATCCTTAAAATGTATTAAATATTGTTTCAAACGTTTCCAAAAAAATTGAATTGTGAAAAAATCGACAAGTTTAGAATTGCTTGTTCTTTTTTTATCTTTTAAAATTTTAGGTAGACAAATCTATTAAAATTTCTCACTGGGTATTTATAATATTGTTATATTAGTATTTTATTATTAGATACATTTGTTGAGTAAAATATCTAACACCTTAATGGTCTAAAACATGATAGTACTACATATAATATATTCGAAACATTAATTACAAAAAAATGGGGATTTATTATTAATGGAATTCCCATAATTTTTGTTAGAATAAACACTCTCCAAAGTGTTGTAGATAACGTATTAACGTAAGCACTATCAAATCGTGTATTACCAACAGTCATAGTTAAGGGGAAATAACCCGGAAAAGTTCAGAGCTAATAAACAGTAAAAAAAAAAATCAATAACGGGAAACGAACTTTTAGAGTGGTTACTTTATCCTGCAGAACTCAAACGATCGGCCACATTATTTTTATTTCTAGTGATTTTTCTGTATAATGTAACCTAATTTTGTTTTTATGAATATTAAATGATTTTTTTAAAAACGAATGTAAAGTGTACCAGGGATGATCGTATTAATAGTTGATACATTTTATGATATTTTGTAAATACAAACCAACAAAATTAGTTTATTCAAAGTCAAGAATCCGTAAATCGCCTTCCCTCTTTAATCGGTTTATAATAATATAATTATACACATGAGGTCCTCTACACAGACTCAGTAACATCAATTATTAATAATTTTTTTTTAAGGCGTTTCAGAAATTTTCCAGTGTTATTAACACGAGTGACATTAAATTTTTTAGTAGGTACGATTAAAATTTCCATGGAACAGCAACGTGTGTTTTTCATATACTGTGATATGGTAGACAAGGGGAAACCACCAACATTTCCATTTAGACAACTAAAAAATTGTCTTGGAAATGGATTCTTGCAGTGTAAAAATTTTGTTCGGGCGTAAAATAATTCCCCATTCGGATATCTTGGTGAAAGATACTCTGCAGAAAACATGTGATAAGAACATAACGTGGAGAATAGGAACGTCGAACGTACAAACAATATTGAAAACAGGAATTCTGGAAAATATAAAAATATAAATGAAAAGACTAGATATAGACACATTAGGATTATACGAAATACGCTGGCCAGATATTGGTGACTTTTGGTCTGACAATATCAGAGTTATTCATACAAATAGTACAAAAAGGCAAGCTGGTACTGGAATTGTTCTCAATAAAAGTACGAGAGTTATGAACGTGGTGACTTATAGTAGCAGACTATGTCTTGTTAAAATGTTAAAATGGAGTCAACACCAAGCAACCTTGTAATTATAGAAGTATATATATATTCCAGCATCAAAAACAGATGATGAAGAAGTAGAAGAAGTGTATGTAGGCATAAATGAGCGAATGAAATATACTAAACCACACGACAATGTAATCATCATAGGAGATTTTAATGCTATAGTTAGTAAAGGCAGAGAAGTTAGAAAAGTTGGAGACTTCGACTTGGATAAATGAAATACAAGAGGAGAACGAATAGTAGAGTTCTGCAGAGAAAATGGGCTGGTTATAATGAACACCAGATTTCAAAACCACATGAGAAGAATACATGAAAAATTCCAGACGATATTGTCCGCTACCAAATAGACTACATATTGGTGAAAAATCCCTTTAAGAACCAAATTAAATACTGTAAAACATACCCGAGTGCTAATTGTGACAGCGATCACAACCTAGTATAGATAAAATGCCAACTCGGGTGCAAAACTCACAAAGAAAAAAAGTACAGCAAGAAAAACATAGTGTCAGATTACTTAAGAGAGCCGAGTTTGTAGAACAATATAGACATCATATGGATAGAGAATAATATAATTATTAATTATTTATATTATATTATAATTAATTAAAGTAATAATAAGGAAACGTAGATAATTCCCTGAATAAAAAATGGGAGAACATAAAATTAGCAATCAAAAATGTGGCAGATACTGTGTTGGCAAAAAACGAAAAGAAAGAACATCGAAAAGCATGTATTGACAAGGAAATAGTAAAACTTACAGATGAAAGATGAAGATATAAAAACAATAACACAAGAGAAGGACAACAAAAGTATCACCAACTAAGGAATCAAGTTAATCGGGAAAATAGAAAAGCCAAAGAAGAGTTGGAACAGCAGTGTGTCGAAATTGACAAGTTATTCAGAGTTAACAAAATAAATTATGCTTATTGCAAGATCCAACAATTTGTCGGAAAGAAAATCAAAATTTCACTAATATCACAGATAAAAATGGGCAATTATTAGTTGATAATGAGAACATAATAAAACGATGGAGAAAATATATTATGAAAGCTATATGATGGAGAACAGTTGGACAAATTGACAACAAATGAAGATGAAACGAGGCTACATATCTTAAGATCAGAATTTAAGCTAGCACTTTATGAATTTAAACAAAATAAAATGCCTGGGATTAATAATATAACAGCTAAATTATTTGCAATATGCTAGCACAAAGATAAAGGATACTTTATGTCAACTAACTCGGGATATTTATGAGGAAGGAGAGGTGCCGGATGATTACTGTAAAAACATAATTGTAACTATGACAAAGAAAAGTGGAGCTAATTTCTGTAAACAGTTTAGAACACTAAGTCTATTGACACATATCTCAAGAATCTTAACAAAAATAATTAATCAGAGAATAGATGGAAAAGTGGAGCAGTACTTAAAAAATTATCAATATTGATGTAAAATACAAAAAGGCACACGATAAACAATTTTAGGACTGCGAGTGCTAATTGAAAAACAGATAGATGGAAAATAACATATTTGGTCTTCATAGACCTGGAAAAAGCCTTCAATAGAGTAAATTGGAATAAAATGCTACTTACACTACAAGAAATAGGTGTTGAGCAACATGATCTAAAAATCATCCAAAGTCTTTATAAAAATCAGACAGCTTGTATTAAAAAATGAGTATGACAAGTGTGTATGTTATCACCCCCAAATCTTTAACTGCTACATTGAATATGTTATAAACGTAGTGAAAGCAAAGCTAAAAAGACTAAATATTGGAATCGAAATTGGCGGAGAAATTGTTCCAATGATACGATTTTCAGATGACATTGTGGTAATAACAGAGAGCAAAGGTGACATACAGAGTGCAGTTGATGAAATTAAGTAAATACTGAAAATATCAAAAATAAAAATAAACAGTGCAAAAACGATCTTAGTCTGCACTAGAGACCCGAAAATAAAAGCTGATGTATACATAGACAGTCAAAAACTAGAACAAATAGATGAAATGGTATACACATCTAATGATAACAGCGTCCGAGAGCTAAAACAACGTATTGTATTAGCAAAAACGGCTTTTAGTAAAAACATAAATTGTACACTTCAAAAAAGTTACATCTCAATATCAAGAAGAAACTAATTAAAACATATGTATGGAGTGTTGCAACATATAGATGTGAAACATGGGTAATACATGATGCCAAAAAAAAAATGCTTTTGAAATGTGGTGTTGGAGACGTATGGAAAGAATAACTAAGATAGAGCGGAACACAAATGAAAAATTACTTAGAATTGTGGAAGAAAAACCTACATTTATGGTAGTTTAGAGTAGTTTAGAGCAAGGCGTTCGAAAATGGTTGGACATGTACTGAGACACTCAGAATAATTGCATGATATAATATTAAAGGGTATGATAGAAGGAAAGAAAACTGCAGGACGTCCTCGAAACACTTATATGAGATAAATCAAATGTGATACAAGTGTCAAAGCCTTTAAGGAACTTAAAAAAAAGGCTAGCAATCGGTGAGAATGGAGAATTCGAGTTGTAAACCTACCTTCGAGTTGAAAAAAAATACTGTATAATATACAAGTGTAATATGTAATATGTACAAGGTATATGTATTATATTGTTATTTATAATAGTTGTATAACGTATAATCAGTTATAGAATAAGATCACTCATATTTTTTTTTTTTTTTTTTTTTTTTTTTTTTTAGTTTGCACTGTGCAGAGAAAAAAGTAATATTGTAGGTATAGTAGACATTGTTACTTTGTGCAGTGCACAAAAACAATTTTTTGGAATTTTTTATTCTGTATCAATATCTATACACTCCATATCTATACAATATATTATATGTATAATATAATATATATGTATAAAGTAGGTAGTAACAAAATATTTTCCAATAAAATTGAAAAAAACCATAAATATTTACTAAAAAACTGAGTTATGACTTTTACTTGAAAATTTAGCGTAAAAAAATTACGTATGTACCATGAGTTTAACAAAATATTTAAGTACTAGGTAATTTCGATACTCATTATTATTGATATTAAAATTGGGGGTCTAATAGCTTTGCGTCTAAATTTATTATACCATTACGTATAATTCGTATATTTTGAAAATAATTTGGAGGCACTTTAAATATAAAACATAAATTTCCTAATCCGGCCCAAACCCATTTTTAGACCGGCAATGATAGGCCCAATTCGAACCCATTTTTAGACCGGAAAATCTAGGCCCGTGCTAGGGTCTAGTGTGTATACATAAATTTGCACACTAGATATGATCTCGCTCGATCTATTCAGCATATACATATAGGATAACATCTTAATAACATGATATTTAATAAATACAATTGTTTATGTTGTCTACTATTTGTAATAAACAATTTAACTAAACTTTACCAGCTTAGATTTTAAGCGGAGCGAGTAATCTATATTTTTATATGTTTATTTTTTTTTTTCTGTAATCAACTTTTTGACCGGCAGGAGTCCAGTATAAAAGTTTTAGAGTAAATGGATTTTTTGGTAGAAAACTGATTCTCATTGGTGTTTAAATTTTGCTAGAACATATTTTCCAGAAGTGTACACAAAAACTAATTTTAATCAATTAAATATTTTATAAATGTAGAGGAAATAAAAATAAAATGATCATGTTTATCTGTTTATAAAAAATTATTATACCGAAGCTTAAAATCGTTTTATTGAATACAATGATTTATCATTATTTTTAAATTTAATATAATATGTACAAGTGTCCTATCCAAAAAATGAAATGCACATTTTTTTCCCTAAATATTTAGTACAGTAGAAATATCTAATACTATAATAATTATTTCAACTGTATATCGAAATTGTATCATATGATTCATCAAAACTATTAATATTCGCTAGAGTTTTCACCATTCCTTTATAAAGTGTTTAGATTACAATCGAAATTATATTCTAGAAAAAGATACAAATAGTTAAAACCAAAAATATAACGTGAAAACTCATTTCGTTGACTTAATTTACGATGTAATATTATTATTCAATATAAAATATAATAATCTTAAAATACTGCTGTCACTATTAAATCACTTATATTTAAAACGTGTGTTGATTGATATAGCCTGCAGTTCGGAAATATAATATAGTATTTAGAGAAATTCTCTCACGACGACGATGAAACGATGAAACGAATACATAGTATATTAGAAATATATACATTATATATGTATATTGTATATATATTATATATACATATACAAACAACATATGTGTTCGTAAATAATGTTTATTTTTTTGTTCGTTCTCACACTCCAAATGACATTTTGTACCCATACTTGGGCGTCAGAAGGGAAACAACGATGGCAGACGAAAGGTCTCGTTATTGGGTGACCTCGTATATGAACGTCATGTATATGATATAATATATGTAATATGTTATGGTCTATATATTTATTGTATTTATTTATATATATATATATATTCTATATTATACCCAACTATCTCGAGTTTAAACTCAGAATAAACGACACGAAATATGTCCAAAAAGCGGACTCGATTATCATATGACAGTACACACACTACAATAATACGATAGTGTCCTGTTGAAACATTCCCGACGAACAGTCAGGTATTATATAAATGTGACAGACAAGGTGTCAACAATGGAGATTTGTCAGGCGAGAAGCTGTTTTGAATGTTCAATACTATAGGTATAGTATAAGTATTATATAGATTTATGAGTTTTATATATATTGAAAAAACTTCTTTTGATTCACAAAAAAGTAAAGTATAAAAAATGTATACCATTGTATATTGTTGTACGAAACGATGAGGGTCAAAGATACCATTTCATTTCTTTTTTCCTTTTTGCTCCACGAATTTGCATAAAAAACACCACGCAGATGGTATTAGTGTAATGCAACTTTATCGCTGTTAACTGTATATTATATATAGTGATAGGTATTTATGTTCCTTTCATTCTTGCCAAGGATTTTTCAACCGCGATTAACACGAAATGCAAAACATTTTACAATTCAATCGATCGATTTCAATGTATATATATATATGTATACATATACAAATATAATATGTATATATTTTATGAAATCAAAAGGAAAACTATCAACAACTATGGCAATTAAATAAAAAAGACAATGAAATATTGAATATTCCCTTTAATTTAATTATAAACACAATGTTTATTAAGAATATTGTATACACTTTGATTTGGTTTAGTGTTTATATATAGTTAAAGCTGGTAATCTTTCTGTTCGGAAATTATTCAATAATCCATTGAGTATTTCACATCAGAGTGAGAGAATTATAATGGTTTTAATTATTGCAGGATTGCATTATTGTTTGAGCAACAATGGTAAAAGTAGTTAAATACATTTGAACAATTAAAAATTTCAAGTGACAAATTAAACCGTAAGATTATAGTTATTAAAATATGTTATTATTTAAACCTACTTAAATTATCAAGAGTGAGCGATAGAGCTTAAAAGTTATGTTATTTTTATTTTTATTAAGTAATAATCAACTAATTGAACGAATTACAATATTAAGATGTACAAACTAAAAATAACTTATATATTCAATATTATAAGTTTAGTTCCATTTAAATTTAGTTTTATTTTCTAAACATTTAATTGCAATAAAAATATTTTACTCCAAAGTAGAAAGTGATTTTCGCAGGAAATATGTCATTATTTCACATTCTTATTATGCTTGCATACGAACAATGTATTTATACAATTTGTATAATAATATATTTTCTAATCATATACCAACATAATTAAAATATCTTATATTATTAAAATATTTTATATTATTATAATATTTAATCAAGTAAAATACAAAAAGCTGTCTAGATATTAGTGTTGGGAGTTAGTTCGTTCTCCCTTCGGTGCTACGACAGGATAGTGTAGAATTATTATTATTTTAATTTTAAAAGTAAAGATAAATCATTTTTCTATTTCTATAAAACGATTTTGATCGAAGCTTCAGTGCACTAATATTTAATATTATTTTTTTATTTTGAAATTACCTTTAACCTTGGAATATAGCCAATTAAAAAAAAATTAAATAACAATTGTCATATGCTATAACAATTTAATTTTTATTTTGTTTTTTCCCCTAAATTTATAAAATTCCATACTGCATTTAGCATATAAAAGATAGTTTTTCTTTACGCTTAGGAAAAACTACTTGGAAAATTAAAAAAATTACCTCTCAAAAGTATCAACTATAGAATAGAACTATTTCTGTAATTAACATACAAACCATAAAACTCCTATTCGACTCAATCTGGTCAAAATATTACTTGTAGCAAAATAGAAACTAAACATCATAGTAAAATCAATAGATTCTTCGGTCCACTTAAAATCTAAAATGTATTCAATAATGTGAATTAAAATGGTAAAATAATTAATTATCAAATGTATTCAAAGATTTAAGTGAAAAAATATTATTATAAATTAGTCGAGTTAAATGAACCAAAAAGTATTCAGTCATATACGTTATATAATAGCAATACCCAGTTAATAAAAAACTAGTTTTAACTTGTTAAGTTCAAAGTTAAAATGCGAAAAATCAGTAATTTATTACTGATTAAAACAAAAGTTAATTTTTTCTATTAGACAAATTAGAACATAAACCTTAAATTTTTTAAATAAATAGAATACATTTGTTCGAATTTTCACCTCTTTAAATATTAATAGTACCTACCTACCTAATAAGTAGTCTTAATAATTAATTATTATATTGAAATTTTAATTAAAATATCGTTCATCCTGGGTGTGTTAATTTATTATTTATAGTGAATACTAATTATAAACAAGTTAGAAAAGCCCACTCAGATAGCGTGCTAAATTCCCGGTTTCTAAACGTATTTTAAACAATAATCTAAGAATATAAAACAAAACGAATAATATCTATATTCTTAAGAGGACGTTACCCACATGTTTGTTGTCTCTGTCTTATATAAGCACAATAAGCAAATCTACGTACAACATGCTTTCTACAATTTATTTATAATGAATATAAGTGTAAATTTACCTATTATTAAAGTTTTAAAGGAGAATATTATCTGTGATTTAGTGTAGAGATTTTTTATATATTTGTATTTTTAAACAAATTATAAGTAGTTATATAACTCATATTTTTGAATGCATACAACTAGTTTTAAAATACAATTTTAAAAAAAACTTCAAGCTAGAGCATAGTTCATTTTCTTTTTTATAAATTTGATTACAGATAAGTTTACTTTAATATGAATTATAAATAAACTGCAGTAGGAATGCGATATGTAAATTTGTTATGTTATACATTTGTTAATCATTGTACTCATTATATACGTATAATAGGTATAAGTAACTATTAGATAATAGTATGTTTCACTTAAACTATAAACATAATTAAATCTTAATTAATACATACGAATCGTTATAATACTATTTTAATGGTAGAAAAAGTACTTAACTTCAGTCAATGATGTTTGTAAGACAAACACATGTTTGTAATAATTTAAGGTAAGTACATTTAAAAAAATATATATTCAAACAACGATAATATAATCTATTGTGATTTATAATATATATCCTTAAAAATTATTGAAAGAGCAAAGAAGTGGAACTCAACTAAATGGTATGAATTTTCTATTTTGTTTGATATTGGTTATTGAACTTAATTTAATATTTTGTCCGTTTTTCATTATTATTTTTAATAACCGAAACTCTAGGGATTTATTTAACAATGACAATCATATTGTTATTATTTATTTTAGGTATTTTTTTATTATATTTTCTCTCGTATTTATAAGCCATCCAAGCTATTTTTTTTTTTTTTGAACCAAACTAACTGTTATTCTATGTCCATAAAAACAAATAAAAACTAAATTATTATTCTTAAGGTGACTTCCAAGTAGATAAAAAATATCGTATCGATTCAGTTAGCATACGATGTTCTATAATTCACAATTTATTTTTACTTTCCATGAATAAAACCTGAGCTACGAAAAATTTCTCATTTAGGTTCGTCAATATAATATATGATTTATACATTTATACATTTTATAAACCAAAATATTTTCGATTTTCAGAAATGATTCGTTTAAGTATTTATTCCGATTGTTAATTTTAGCATTATTAAATTAGTTTAAATATCTTTCAATAGGAATGTTGTTGGTATTTTATTACAAACTTTGAAATCCATCTTATAAACCTATTAGAGATATATATTATTACATTCATAGGGTTTTTATTTGTTGTATTGTAATTGGAGATATGATAATAATGACTTGGTAATAGTGTCAAAATGTATAATGTAAAATCTAAAAAAATTAACCAAAATTGTTTTCAATATGACTATAAAATTATTCAAAAATACAAAACAAAACAAAACAGTAGTTAGATTTAAATTATAAAAATTGGTTTGGGAACTGGTTATATTACATAATGCATAAGTTAATACATGTTTAAATGTTGAAATGCCTGAGTCTATAAAATGTTAATTATTTAAAAAATATATTTCAAAAGAATCATTATTGGACTACAGCTCGTGTCCACCCATTTATCTTCTTTTTTTTACAACTTTTTTTCACAAAAAAAAAATGCAACTTAACTACGCACGCAGATTTTAGCTTACTGTAACAAAGTATTCTAAATAAAAAACTGGTTTGCACAAATATTTTTTATCTACCTATACAAAAAGTACATATTAAAAGTTATTATAAAAAGTTTTGTAAATGAGAAAACAAATAAATAAACAATAGGGTTTTCATTACGTGCAAAAGATACGTCAGTATTCTGGTCGACGATATTTTTATTATGCACAAACAAATCGTTGATTTTTAGGAAAAATTTAATATATGCGTAAACAAGTTGCACCGTCCTTAGTGATCATTTAAATGTAACCATTATATATCGGGAAGTTGAGGTCATATAAAAACCTGCACCGACTGGAACCCAAACCAAATCTATTATTTAAATAGAAACCTTGAAAATTATTTTTATAAAACAGAAAAAACTTACAGGTTCTAACACTCGCATAAAAATTATATGCCTACTACCTACTTTAGTTACCCACTAATAGTATTTATGGTAGTTGCCACTTGCCATGAACACTACAATATTCATGATAATTAATATGCACAATTTAGGACATTTTATGATTGTAAATAAAGTAATTTTATTGAAGCTTGTAAGGAATGTTAATTACAAATAAATTTCCAATTAACATCTATTCAAATGTTATGACATAAACAATTAATATCAGCTAGTATACAGGGACCTATATATAAATTAAAAAACAAATGTAGGTGTATAAGACTTAAAGATATATTCTACAACAATGTTATCAAATTATCACAAATAATACTTTTGCAAAAAATTCCAACGAAAAATTAAGAAAGAATATAGAGGGATAAAATGTATAAACTTGAAAATTTGTTTCTTATGATAAAAGAAATATAATAAATAATTTTATAAAAATATACTAAAAATGACTTTATAATATAATTAAAACTAGTAAAAACGTGTTGTTTTAATTAATGCTGTATAAAATTCAAAAAATTTTCACGTTTCTAAAAAAAAAAATTCTTTATATATATACATTTTTTATTTTATTATAATACTAGCTGAATTACTCGGCTTTGTTCGTGAACAGTTTTGCCCGGTATTCATTCATTCATTCATTTGATAACCACGGCAACGCTATGTTACAAGACATTCATAATATATGATAGTAGTTCATAGTTTAAATTCCATGTAATCAACAAAAATATTTTTAAAAAGTTTGTTCAGTATCACCTATTGGACATGGTTTAAACTACTCTCTAAAGCTTTCTGTTATCTCTAACAACAATCTGTGAAATTTTCGTCAAAATAAAAAGTCGTTCAGAAGTTACAAGTGCACAGAAGCCAGCGGTGCACGAAAGACTGTATGGGCGCCGCAGCAACGTTTGTAAATGAAGTGTGTAATTGGTTTAAGCAAACATATTATTATTAATAATAATAAATAGCCAGCCGCACATTACGAATTGGCAGTGAACGTAATAATGAATCCACTTAAAATAAAAAAATTTTCTGATTGCACATCTAGCATTAGAAAAAACACTACCTATTCCAAATTTCAAGTTTGTACGTTTTGAAGTTTTTGAGAAGTAGCGATGAGTGAGTGAGTGAGTAAGTGGTATTTCAATTTTATATATTATATAGATTATACAATATCGTAAACTTTGTACGTATATTAATTTTATGTGTCCTATCATGAACCTATCATGCCCAATCTTACCCTCTCATGGAGGTAAGATAGGAAAATTGTACCAAAATAACACTTTAAAAAAAATTTTATATTTTAATTTTTAATAAAATACATATAATAATATAATATTAGTTACTACAATAAAACTAAGAGCTTATAGTTGGGTGTAAACGGTGTGCATTTTATGGATACTAGGAGTATTATATAATAAGAATATTGGTGTAGGTATATGCCTGAGATTATTTTTATGGATAAACTTCTCGGAACAATTCTTATCTACACGACTGACAAAAAGGAGAGGTGTCAGATAGCTGGAAACCCGTGGACTACCTTGCCGCCGTGCTGCACAATACGTATGTGCGGTCCATATAAACGCAATTTTTTTTTAAATCCTTTTTATTGCACGGTTAAAGTATTAGAGAAACCACTATTCCAAAAGTTCATACGTTGTGTAGTTTTTGAAATACAGGGATCAGTGAGTAAGTTGATATTTGGCTTATATATATATATATATATATATAATAAATGTATTCAAACCTGCGTTGGAGAACGAAGAACATTACATTTTTGAAAATGTAGTGTTGAACTATTAGGAATAAAAAAAATGAAATTTCAGAATTATATTTGAGATTTACTAAGATAAATAAGTACTACCTAATATATAATATGCTAAATTGAAATTATTGACTGTTATATTCAAAAAATGTTTATCATATATTTGAGCGATACGATAAATAACTGAAAACCCATATAATGGATAACCGATACATTTCAAACCACGTTAAATTAATGTTCATCCATTTTCCTTTGTACATGCAAAATTAACACATATTATTAGAGAAATAAATTCTGCATCAACACGTACGATTATTATACGCCGATAATATTATAATACGCAAAAATATAAATAGTTAAATACAAAGCGGTACGGTAGTACATCCGGTAAAAATAATGACGTTCGTATGCCATATAGATATGTACATAATACACATTATATAGTGTACATAAGAATTATTTAAAATTATTAGATATTTAATTAGAAAATTATATTTTGCATATGATGAAATAAAATAATATTATTGTATATATATATACAACATAATATAATGTCGTTGAAATTATTAATTTATCGTTCAGATTTAAAATGAATGTAATATGTTAGAAATAAATAATAATATACGTATACTGATTTGTGAATTCGATCATCCATAAAAAAACCATAAATTACTTAAATAAAATATACACATTATTCATTTTTAAACTGCATTCGTATAGATAAAATCAGTTTACGCGAATAAAATGTACGTATATACAATGGAACATATGCATAAAAAGTATCAAACCATATAAATACTTATACAGTATACCTACAATATTTGATATTTAATAACTGCGTGTAATTGGTAATTCTCTAGGGCATGCTCACCCCATTTTTCACACTTAATTTTACATACATATTTGTTAAACGTTTATGTTCATTTTAGTATGTCGGTAATGTGTTTTGCAATTTTTTAAATTTTTTATGTAGCTTAAAATAATAGTGTTCTGTGACAATAATTAAAGTTTTTTTTATAAACGAATGTTTTTTTTTCTTTGTGTATTACTATATAGTCTCATTAAAATAATCATATTAATAGTGTATAATGTCAAATTACTATATTAGCATTACGATTTATTAGTACTTCAACAATTACAAATTGTTTAAGTATAGGTACTTAAAAAAATATTATTGTCTAATAGCTATTTTATATTATAATTATTTGTATATACCTATAGTTATTATTTATAGAGCTATTAAATACCTATATACAGTTTAAGGATGCTATATAATTATTCTTAATAAAGAATTTAAAAATAACACTTAGAACACTCCTTAGAATATTTTAAAGAAAACTACCTGAAAAAAAACTTATGAAAAAAGGATGTTTTCATTTAAAAACGATAATGCTATATCACACATATTAAATTACATCCAAAATACAAATCAATTATTCAATTGAATCATATTTGTGATACACATAGTAATTAATATTATAGTCAAAAATAAATATGTTAAAAATAAATAAAATGTTTGAAAATACTGAGAGGTTCCTATATGTTTATTATAGTACGCAAAGGGGAAACCCGTGCAACGTGGATATCCCGGGCATAGTGAATAACATTAATAATTCTGTACTTGTTTATCATTTTAAAATATTATAAAGAAGGTTTGCAGCACTGTAAAATTATAACAGCTGGCTACAACTTTGATACTATTTGCTAATAATAATAAAAACAATCGTCATTTTTCAAATTTTATGACGTTTTGACAAAAAAAAAAACAGTAAATAAGAACTTATTTATATTTTCTATAATATTATTATTTGAATGTTATTATTGGTATATCAAAATCTTTATAATTATAGTAGCTAAATACCTACATAGGTATGTTATTTTCAAAATAATAAGGTCATCTATAAATTATTAAAATGTATTTTAAAAAAATCATACTGGGCAAAGTGAATAGGGAAATATGAATATACTCAGTTTATATATAAACTAAATAATATATTGGATATAATAAATTAAGTTGTAGATTATTATTTTTTATTTTAATGAAATAAAAGCAGTAAAGATATACCTATCTATTATTTTAATCTCCTTCTTAGTGTTAATATTTTTTTAATTAAAGAAATAAATAAATGTAATCCAATTAACATTTTTATTTACATTTTTCAATTAAAAAATATTAAATAATTAAATTAATTAATAATTAAATTAATTAATTAATTAATAATTAAATTGTTAAATAATTACATATACTATTATATACAAGTGATGTTACGAACTGTTCGATTTTTAAAGTATGAAGAAAACAAAATTTGAACCTAATTTGTTGAAAAACAATGAAAAAAATCCAAAAATGTTTAAATAAGTAATTTTTTATATATATATATTTTATGATGGATAATAACTTTTCCGGTAATATGAGTACCTTTCTATTATCCAAGCATTTTAGTTACTGTATATCAATATAATATAATATGATGTAGGTATTAAAAATTATTTACGAATCATATATCCATATTTCATATGCTTATAAATATGATGTTTATATATGTATATATATTTTTTTTTGACCCTTGAGACCATATTGCTATACCACAAATCCTCTTCCATTCTTGTCTATTCTCCACTATCTCCTTCCAGTCCCAGTCTCCATAGTCTTCTATGTTATTTGTCTTTTATAATGCAGTCCTCCCAACGTATCCTTGTCTACCTAAAGTTCTTTTGTTTCTTGGGTTTTCTCGGAGCACTTTTTATATCATGGAAGTTCGTTTTGTACATACGTAGCCTGCCCATTCTAGCTCCTTTTAATCTTGTTCACAATATTTGGTTTTTTGAACAAATCTACCCCTTCTTAATTATGTTTTTTTCTCCATACCTGTGGGTTTTATTCAAAAATAGATCCATATATTTTCCACAGAACTTTCCTCTCAAAAATGCGTAATCTGTCTTCCTCTGTTTTCCTTAACACCCAGTATTGTGATCCGTACATGACTTTTGGTCGTATAATTTTCATATATAACTGAATTTTTACATCATTTGAGAGGACTCTAGAGCTCAGTTGGTTACCTAATGCATAGAAACATTTATTTCCCATTTTAATTCTTAGTTGATTTTCTATTTGATATTCATTTGTCTGTGTTACTATAGGTGCAGGTATTTGAACTGTTCTACTCTTTTGATTTCGTACTGACCCTGGTGCTGACCCACCGTTATGGTGTCCATTAATAGAGTGTTATCTAGTTCCCTATTGACTTTCATATATTCTGTTTTCTCAGTATTTAGGTATATTTTATCAGGTAAACAGGTATGTATAGGTAGGCATAACCCGTTTCCGTCAAAACCATACCCTTCCCTTGCACTTACATTAAAAATGTATTTTTTCATTTTTTTTTTTATATATAAAGAAAATAGTCGAATAAAAATAGAAAAAACCAAAATAATATATGAATGTTGAATAATCTGTCATAGGTGTATCAATCTACATAAAATATAGTTCAAAAATAATGTTAAAACTGAAAATGTATATCTAATAGTTATTTATTATTGGTAATATATACTACATTGACGATATAACCTTTTTAATTGTTTATCATATTAGGAAATTTATGGAAATAGTAGCGGTATTAATGATAATTTAAGAGTTGTTAAAACCTAAATATTTAATAGTATGTTTAGCTTAAACGTATATGATATATTCTAGTAAAATTATATGTTATTTTAAGTTTTCAACTATTTAAAATTTTCATTATTCCTATGAAAAATAAGTGCACAGTTAATCTTGGCAGATGATATAGGCAGCGAACTATTAAATTATAAAACATAAAATAATACATGAAATATTTATAGATCCTTTTTTTAACTTTCACATATATATATATATATTTTTTTTTAAATTTAAGTTTAGTACGTATCTACTGGTTACTTGGAATCGAAGTATAAAACAAAAAGTAAATTCAAAATGACTTTTATACAGAAATACCACTTTAAAAGCTTTTAGTATTCTAATTTTTCAAAATATATGTATATATATTTTAATAATATAACTCTAATTAAATTTTTATGTGTAAATTTGTGACCAAATAAATCATAGTGTATTTTTATTCTCAATTTATTGAATTACTATTTGCATAATCATTTTTTTAAATTTATTTTTGAGTTTGTTAAATACAATAGCTTTTACGACTTCTGTCAAACAAAACTAGATATTAATCGTAATTAAAATGTACTTACTAAAATGTGTAGTTTTCGATGGAAATCTGTCTGGGAGTTAATCTATTCATTTCCAAACAGTATATTTTTATAACTCACCGAATTCTGGAATAATCTGTAATTTAAATTATAATTTTTTGTTATTAGAGTTAAACTTATATAACTAATAATTAATATTTAATGATAATTGAATTAAATATAGAAACTACGGTATCTACGGTAAATGGTAAACTAGATCATCGGCCAGCTAGATGCCCATATATTTTGTAGATCTAACTGACCCAACAAAAATAGATCTACACAACATAGAAATCTACTTCACCTAACGAAAAAGAGATCTAATAGACTACAATGAGTAGATGATAGGTCAACTAGATCCCCAATCATATAGATCACCATAAGTCAACTAGATCCCCCAGGTCATTTAGATCTCAACAGTCAAGTAGATCTGTATTTTCCTCTAATGAGTTAAAATAATGTTATTAAAAATGCAAATTATGATTATGGCCTTGGAGGGGGTGTGTAGGTACACTTTTTCCGTGGGAAGAATTGCCGCTCATTAAATAATATCTGGTTAGAACGGTTCTACCTTCTAAGGTGGTATCTATGTAGGTATATAATACTTATAAAACGTACATAGGTAATATATTAAAATATTAAGTATAATATAATTCATTATACGCGTACAAAATAATTAGTACCTATTGAAAAATGTAATATAATACACATTGAATAATCATTGTTATCAATTATATCTCTTTTTTCGTTAGATCAACTAGATCCCTATGTCAAGTAGATCTCTTTTTGTTTGGTCAGTTAGATGTATAAAGTATACGGTCATCTAAATGGCCGAAGATCTAGTTGACCGTTTACCCAATGATTATACAGAAATTTAATTTTCTGTGAGTTTACATAACCACTTATGAAAATATAATAAACAAAACCGTGCAATTACCAAGAGAATGCGCTATAAGTTTTTTCTTATGAGTTTTTTTTTATCAAACTATAGGTACGTACTATTTTATACGCGTATAATAGTCGATTAATTATATTATAATATAATATATTATCTGAATACATTTTATAAGTATTATATACCGACATGGGTAGAACCGTGCTAATCAGCAATTATTTCAAGGGCGGCAATACTTCCTATGGAAAAATGTATACACACCCTCCAAGGCCATAATCACAATATGTATTATTAATAATATTATTTAAACTTCTTAGAGGAAAATGGAGATCTGCTTGACTGCGGTGATCTAAGTGACCACAAATATCTAAATGACCTGGGGGATCTAGTTGATCTGTCGACTGTCACCGGCTTCTACAATACTTGATACTAGACGACTATTTTTTTGTTCTTGTGAAATAACACGCTTTGAACACGCATGCAGGATATATGTATTAAATCTAAACGGGAACTAGGTACGTATTATGTATTGAATCTAAATATACTATATTAAATTTAAATATAATATGAAAGGAAATATATATAATTTCCTTTATATTATTAATTATTCAATCGTTATTTAATCATCGGGAAAATATATGTAACCATTTCGAAGTAAGAATTGAAAAAATACTAATGCACCAAAGGACAATATTAGCATTTATTGTTTTTCCTTATAACATTATATTTTAATTTTATTTATTTGCAAATAATTTGATGTTGTAAGAAAAGTTTTCAAGCTTTGATTTTGATTGATAATTTATGGAAAAATTAACGGAAATACCATAATATAGTGTACAGGTAAATAAAACTGATATCCATCAAATATTTTTACGATCGGCACCTTATATATGTATTATATATATATATAAATTCTCTATTAGAAATATTATTAGGATCGTCGTCGAAACATAATAAATAATTGAATGAGTCCAATGACCATTCTATATACCTAATACGTGTGTACGGTTGGCGGTCTTTATCATTAATATGAAAACACGACTTTCAGTTCGAACAGGAAAAAATAAAAACGTATCGACGACGGAAACACGCGGGAGGCATATTGCGTATTGATTTTTGACGTTTACCGCCGATGTTGCGTCTTCTCGTAGTCCTCCACCCTACACAGCTATGCAGTTGCAGCAGGAGTACACTGAAGGACTATAAAAGTAATATTTGTGTTTGTGTGTGAGTGTGCATTTTGGGGCGAGGGCGAATTTCGTTTTTCGCACAGTTGGGGCGAGGGTATACGTAATATATTATTATTATTATTATTATTGCACAAACCCAAGACGAGTTCCTTGTTATCTTACGTTAAGTATGCATTACTACAGGCTAGGCATAAAGAAAAGGGCTCAGGACTGGCGATTTACGATCCTAATACACAGGACATACGCCATATGTACAGGATGCGTAGCTCCTACATACACGTGCCGATTTTATTACTTCGATCCTGCAACGCGCGTCCTCATTGCCCGTGTCCTGCAGCAATACCTCCGTCCGTACGATACGCGCACAAGATTAATGCCGTACCCCAGAAATAAATTTATATAATACAATTATTTTTCAAGGTTATTGCCACCTCCCCCACGTACACACATCACGTCACTGGTTATCTTTCACGCACAAAAGGAGATACTATTTCACTCGCCCGTAGGGATTTCCCGTCACATAGACCCGGCATATATAGCGCTTAAGTCGACGGTATTTCCTGTAAAGCTTTCTTTCCACCCCAAGGCATCTCGTCATTGAAACACGTTGTAGTGAACGAATACGGGGTGACTTTTTACAAGGTCGTCGCGTGTAAAGTGATTTTCCCGTAGGTATACATATGGAAAATTTGAGCGTAACATGTCCCAAATATTTTTAATAAAAACACGTTAAAACTGTGCATAACGTTATCCATCTGTATGCTGGAACACGGTGCAATACAATCGCGAACTTTTACTTTTAAACACTTATTTGAATAAAAATTGCACACGTATATAGATAATAAGTTAGCTATTAAGAACACCAACAACAACCAAGTGTATAGATACAAATACAACAATAAATTTAATTAAATTTTGCATTTTATTGTTTTGCATTAAATGAATTTTACACAAAAAGTAACAAGTGTAGATTTAAAAAATACGTCCCGATTTCAAATGTGAAAGATCAAAATGTTTACTATGGTCGAGCTAATTATTGTGTAATATAGGACGTATGTATATGATGTATATGTATATCAATTTCAATTACTTTTATTTCATTTTTAAGTTACACAAAAAACGATACCAGAAAAATTGTATACATACATAAAAGAGACACAATACCAATATGTACAAATGTGTACCAATATGTACCAATATGTAAACCAATATGTACAATCTTTGGTATAAAATGTAATTAAATATATATATATTTATAAATCATGATGAAAACATTTCATGTGAAATGGGCGCATATGGGCTACAAATCGACAGATATCTTATCTTCAGGCGCATATGTCCACATCTCTCGTGGCGCATATGCGTTGTACCGGAAAATTTAAAGGGACAAGGAATTGGATGGGTACGAGAATGTAAACTCGTATGTTTTGGAAAATATAATCATTTTACACAGTGACTTTTCAGTTGAGTTTTAAATACTAAATTGAGAAACTTTACACGTAGAGATATACATATATATATATATACAGTACCGGCACGAAGGGGAGGGTGAGGTTGGCCCCTTCACGATACCCCGCACTTACAAGAGCATCGCAAATTTCAGAAAATAGATGATATCTTATAAAACGTTTGAAAAGTTTACAAAAGACCTTTGGAATTCTGTAGGCCCCGCGGAATAATATTGATGACCTTTTTTATTTTTATTTTTTTTGCTTATTACACGTTTTTGGAGTATTTTGGAATTTAATCGGCAAAATTGGAAAAAAAGTGTTCATTACTTTTTTTTTTTTTTGCTTATTTACACACTTATTTTTTACATTTCAAAAAAATATACATCTTACACCCGGTTCCGAAAATTCTCACACTGGCACTGTATATATTATATATATATATATATATATATATTGCGTGAACTGTAATTGTTGAAAAACCTTTGTGAAGGCGTATATTTTTATATATGTTAACCTCATATATCGATTAAGTTTTTTTTCAGAAATTACATTAGGTTCACATGCGCACTTGGTAAAATGCAGCTCGCCAGTGATGCACCTCGTTCCCTAAACCACGCGTATAAATCACGGCTACAGATAACGAATTTTTAACTAATCTCTGTCAAGCCAAAACTGTTTTGTTTTAGAAATTATTTTGCAACCACTAAAATTCTTAAAAATATTATTTATTTATTTGAAACATGCTTCGAAAACAAAATTCGATTCACACATCACAAAATTAAAATATAAGATTTGATGCGGCATTTTTTTTTTTCAATTTCCTCGTGGTGTTTAAGAATAAATATATTTTTGATATTTATATCAGTTTACTTGCTTTCATATATTCTTTTTTATATCAATTATAATCACTTTCAACAACATTAAAATTTTTTATTAATAAACGACTAAAATCTAGAAAAAATGATTTTTTATGTAATAATTATTACAACTCAATACCAAACATACATTTGTTAAAGGAATTGAAAGCGATAATTTTAATATATTTATTGAAAAATTATTTCTTTATAAATGAAGTTGTTTAAGCACACTTATTTTCGTTGTATTTCAGTATGTAGTTTTGAACACCAGTGAAATATTATTGATAAATAGTTCTTAAAATAGTTTCATAGATATGGTTTGAATATTGAGCGAGTGATAATAATAGCGGTGCACCGACAAGATGGTACGATCTCATTGTCCAACAATATTGTTTACAAAATATTAGGTATTTATTCATTATTGTTCACAACCCAGTGAACATTATTCTCAGCTAAATTTTTATTTCGGAAGTCATTTTTAGTGGTATTTTTATGTATAAAAAACATTTATTAAATTTTTCTGTGACATTATTGATAGATTTTTATGCATTTATTGTAGACATTTCAGGAATCAATTCCCTAGCCCTACTTAAAAGTTAAAAAAAAAATGGAGGTTTATATTTGAATAGTAAATATTTTTCACTAAACTTATCTATTTCAATAAATCTCATTTTCAGGAAAAAAAATTATTTAAGTATTTTAGGTAATTGTTGAATTCTGAACAATCAAAGTTGTCAATATTTTCTCATAAAGAATGTTCAGTGTAGGAATCGATTAGATTATAGATTGTTAAAACAGATTGGAAATGAACATTGATATCCTATCATCCTATTGGTATTTACAGTTTCTTATTTTATATACTTAAATCAATAATTTGAATAAAAATGTCACGAAATAATTTAGACAACTATAGGCATGTATATTTATATTAAAATTTTCGTCAGTTTCAATGATTTATATATTTTTTAGACTGCATTATTTAATTTATTGTGTCACTATTAATAATACAATTTATTGGAATTAATTTTTCCTGAAAGCTGAAATTATAGTTCCCAAAAAATAAAATAACTTGGTATCGAATTTTAAATTTGCGATTGTTTACTCATTTTATAGTATCAATATTATAATAATGCGTAAAATATCGTTTCTGTGTTACTTAAAAGAATCCTGATAAATTTTTGTCCTGTCCATTTTTTCCATATTTGAGTTTTAAATGCCAATTTTTCAAAAAGTATTATAAGAGAAAATGTATAAATATGAAAATATGGAATACAAGTATTCATTTTAGAAAACTATATGTTATATAAAATTAAAATTACCTTGTGTATATATATAATACATGTGTACATTGGATATGTACATATATGTATACACACGAATACAAAACATATAATATATGTATTATATTATGTGTTTTATATGTTATATATTATACACTATAAATCTCCACATACTCGGCTCAGGTCCAAAATGGTTTTCCATTAGAAAAGTTTCCGTTTCCGCAATAATAATAGCGAAGAATATTCAATTCATCATTGAACTAACAAACTAATTTTAAATTGAATGCACCGTTATTCTACAATGATGGTTTTTTTTTAAACAACATTTGTATAAATTTGAAAATATACCGTTCGTAAATATTCTCGATTTCAAAAATAAGATCCCAGGTGATCCATGAAAAATCATTGTTTAGTGTTATTTTTTAATTTTTTCTATAAAAATAATTCTTCAGCAATAATACAAAAACGACAAAAAAATAATTTAGAATAATATTCGAATATACATATAATGTAAAATTATTCGAATAATTTACCCTAATACTATAAAGTGGTTCCATAATTTAAGTAATTGTAGTATCGAAATAGTTTACGCATATAATATAAGGACGACACAAATATATTTTAGCAGTTAAACTTATATTAGAAATAAGATATTCTTCTACAAAATTGTCTGTTTTTTTTCGTAGAAAAAAAATACTGTAGTAAATATATATTAAAACTGTATTAAACACCAATATGTAATACTCTGAAGAAAATCCCTCTGATAGTTAATAATTGCTTTTAAAAGAATTATTAGTTATGTTATTATTATGTATTAAATTTTTATCCTATTTTTATTTTGATTAATTGTATCTAGTGCTATTAGTATTGGGTTTTTTGTGTATTATTTTTTTTAATACATGATTATTTAAACAATAATTGATTTTATAACTCTTAAAATGTGTTTATCTGCACAATATATCGAAAAAATTATCACGTAGAACACTAGAAAATGGTTTTTTTATAATTTAGTTTTATAAATAAATAATAAAAAATAAAACAACAATAATAAAAATAATTTTGATATGAGACAAATGGACCACTTATAAATTATACTTAAAATGTTTTTAAATATATTTAATTTATTAGATTTTAATTTTTCTTTAAATGTCCTATATAGAAACTTTTAAAAAGGGGCACGCTGATATCCTCTCAAGTAGGTATCATTTTTATTCATTTTAATTAATTTTTACAAAGATAATGGACCCCTGCAGTAAACATGCTCAATCATGTACTTCAGAATTCTAAGTTGCGCTTTATCAATATAACTTTTTCAAATGTATAATAATAATCTGTAGTTATATAGAAAAGGCCTCAAAATATTTCTTGTATAAGGTTAAAATACAGTATTTTCATTAAAAAGATTCTTGAAATTTTTAAATAAAATTCATAAGATATAAAAAATCAAATTATGGTAAAGTTATCCGATTATTATTTTTTTAATTCTAACCAATTCACTACATATTGTTTGAAGAAATTATTTATTTTTTAGTAGGTATCCAATCGCTTTAAACGCGTCCCAATGTTATTGCAAGATTAGATGTATAATAATTCTCTATACTAAAATACAATATACTTCGGTCTTTGGCAGAAAGCGGTTTCTTGTTCTGCAAGCTGCTGATCATATCACGTAACGTAAACACCAGATGTGAAATTTCTGGAAAATTAATTTAATGAAATCTAACGTAATCCATTTAAGTCATAGATATGTTTTTATCTCAAAATTTAATTCCTCAATTTATTGTATAGTATCTTGTAAGATTAAAAAATGTTTAATTGTATAAATAAAAAAAAAATATATATGTATAATATATATACGTAAGTACTAATAAGCATATTATATAATAATAATTATAAAATTTAAAATTTGCAATGTAATGGTTTCTAAATTTGTCATATATTTGTCCCATTATTTTTCTAAATGACTTTTGATTCATATTTCAATTTATAATTAACTAGAATCTTCGAAATATTGATAATGAATAATTTTTAAATAGCAAAAACTCACATATGCATCTAAATAGCACTGAAAGGGTTAACAAGTCCTTGAAGTTATTCAGAAATTTTAATTTATATATATATTTATATTTAAATTTAATCTTAGTATGAACTAAGATAGTATAATGATTTAGTTGGAATGTGTGATAATAAAGCCCTAATTCACTTTAAATTAAATTTTATTAAAAATAAAGCTCTTCTAGCCTTTTATTTTCGTTTAGCCTTCTAAATAAGGTACTATGAATATTTTAACTAACTGCTAACTTAAAATATATGAACCTTTATTTTTCTTGTACTATGCATATAACACGATAATAAAGAAATGATAAATATTATAATCCATTTTAAATCATGAATAAGATTTGTCTGTTATTATAGTGTCATATTACAAAATGAATGAGACTTCCGGAAATGGGGAAAAGTTTTTAAATACACCGATAATAGTGCATGCAAGGAAAAACTTTGTTTTTGTTTAAATGATTAAATAATATAGGTTCTTCTGAATAATTAAAAATAATTAATATTAAGTAGGTAATGTGAGAAAATCATGGTTATTTCCTGTTATATATAGCATGTCAAGTTCTCAAATAAGAAGGAAACACTATATTATACACTACTGTGGACACTTTTAGGTCAGATATCATGTCAGTAGTAACTTAGAAAAGTTTATAAGGATATAATAGTATGTATACATGAGAGTATTCAATAAGTTTTGTTAACTTCCTTGTAATCTTATTATATTTGTATATTATATGTTATCATATAATTATCGTATATTTGTTATATGTTATGAATCTGATGTAAACATTATTACTGTAATTAGAATACATATTTCCATAAATAAATAGTATAAATTAAATATAATATAATATACCTATATATTACGTATATATATACGTACATATTCGGTCCTTTTAGTATGCATTACATTTTCATTCAGACTATATGCAAATATATTGAATATTCCCATATAGGTACCTTATATATTATATACATATAGACAAATCTAATCATTTCTAGAGGGAACATTTAATTAAAACTACGCGTACCTGCACGTTAAAACATTTTGAATTTAATGAAGTACATCATTTGACGAGAAAATTCAATCACTATATTATGATATACGGTTTTTAGAATTCGTCAATCACATTCCAATTAATGAGAACCTAATTTGCATTTTACATTGGTACACGCGTCTATACTCTATACATAATACATAAGTTATTATTTTCTGCAATACATACATATTATATATATATTTATTTAGATCTTATGAGCGGTTTTATTCGAGATCGTACAAACATAGAGATGGTAAATTTTTTTAAGAATAATCTTATTTAATATAATTATAAATTAGATTTAAAAATTGTCTATCGACTTTTGAGATTTTGTATTGAAATTTGTACACGTTATTAAATAATATACAGATATATCCAATATTATGTTATATCATTTTTATTTTAATAAACAAGTTATATGATATACCTACGTTCAACGGACCCGATTTTGCTCCCCTTTATTATATTTTCCATTAATCGATCGATTTATAAATATTTTGTATCGAATTGTTTGCATCATAAGTTTGCGAACGAAGCAAAACATTTTGATATAAACTCTTGATAAATGCAAAAGACGTTGAGCGATCTCTCCGAATATAAAATGTAAAAGAATACTTTATAAAAATCTTATGTTCTTATAAGTATATAACCTGCATTATATCCTAGCATAATATCATTTATAGAATTTTAAAATATCAGTTTAAACATTTAAGATATTTTGAATATCATTAATGAAATAGAATAAACAGGAATTAGCGAACAAGTTTAAAAAAAGGGTTGTTGGCTTTATACAGAAAAATCAATAAGTCTATGAAGTATTTTTCACGGTAATTAATTTCTCATGCTATTTTATACGCCACCTTCATTCTCTGTGCAGATTGCGCTTTTAACGTTTAAAATCACTTAATTGTTCTTATTTTTCAAACAAATATTTTTGCACAGAGATTTAATAACATTGTACGTATAACAATATATGTTTGTTATAATCGAATGTATACTTTATGTATACTTCAAGTATTACACGTACGTACGTTATTAAAATAACTGATTAGAACAACAATATAATGATATATACAATGCATATTATATAGCAACTTTTTTTTCCTTTTAAATGTTTAAGTCGAAGATTGAGGATGAAACAGACCGTGATCATTTCAGGCCACCCCCCCCCCCACCGAGTCACATTTTTTTTTCAACCAAGTACATTTATTGCAATATAATATATTGAATTTTCCCAATTTATAAGTAGGATTTCTAACTAAACTGGTAATTCTGGACTTCATCCCACAGACCACAGTTATACAAATTAACTAATTTATTTGTGTAAAAACGTTTTTTTTTTCAGCTATTCCTGGCACCGTTTCTCTTCTTTTTTATTTTTGATGACTTCGGCTATGAAATTGATTGTACTTCATACTTACTTTGTCTATCGCATTTTTTCAATTCTATTCTCCACTTTCAGATTATTCCCCACTATTGTTTAAAGTCGTCTCTTTTTGGTCTCCCTTGTATCACACACGAAGATGATGTGCTATACATTATTTTGTTCGTTACTATATAATACCAGCATTCCGGTGATTGTAGTTTTCCAAACCTATGTAGATATTCTGTTTAGCTCACGTGTCCAGTGAAAACTTGGGTAACGTAAACGTGTATGTAGTAGCCCTCCTCCCATGACATCGAAATAAAATGGGATAAATTATAAGTTAAAGAATTTAATATTTGTTATTAATTTGAAAGTGGTTTTCGAAATTTATAAGTTGATGGTTTCCATGATTGAGTGACTTTTTGAATGGACCACCATAGCTATTAGTTTCTTTTTGAGGTTTGAATACTTAAAAGGTTTGCATTAATTTCGACAATGCAATTGTCGCTATGCTAGCTTTGACTGTGATGATATCTTTGTGGATTTTGAAGTTTAGCTTTTTGTCGAGTCAGAGACCTTTGAGACTCGATGTTAACCTTATCTCTTTATATATATATATAGTATACTTACTATACATATATAATGGGGATATGTGTAAATATTATGTTAGATCGTTATATTATATTAGGAACATAATTTTTGTTCTTGCTCCTTGAATTACCGGATGGAAAAGCCTAAAAATCTCATTTACATTAATTTAATGTTAAAAACTTCGTGTTTTAAAACATTTTATTTATACGAACACGTAAGAGCCTTGTAGAATACTTGAAGTAATACAAACTATATACGCACTTATAGTACTCGTTGTGAATTTCCCGAGAGTAAGGTAAATCAAATTTTAAAAACCACTCTTGAGTTTCAGGCCCTTGAGACTTATGCTCGGAACACAGCACACAGGTATACCGATTATTTTTTCAACGGCTAATGTTTAAAAGAAACTTGTTCAACTTTTAATAATCCATTAATTCAGATATTTTTAAATTATAAACCTTACGTTATTACATAATACTTTTTGATATCCATTATTTCCATCTTATTGTTATCAAACAACGTGCTGTTTTATTTTCAATAATAAAATGATAAAACGATTCAGAACGGATGTCGATGTAAAATATACATATATACGATTTTTCGATGTATCCGTATTAAACTTCAAGGTCTTTTACCCAAAATTTACCTCTTTTTTGATAGTCATTAGAACTTTTTTTTTTCAGAATTACTAAAAAAAAACCGAAACTAGTTTTGAAGAAAATATTTTTTCTGGTTTAACCTAATTTTTCGATAACATTTTTATAATATAAGATACTACTGATAATATAAAAATAACCGTGTTAACTAATAAAATACTAAATATTTTCTACTTAAAAATGTATTTATATACCTACTTATTACGAACAAAATAGTTTATGAATTACTAAAATTTATTATTAAAATTTAGTAGGCATACAAATAAAAATACATACATAACAATTCTTGTAAAAACAATTTGGTATAAATCTCAAATTCAAAATGTAAAATCAAAACAACGATATACAAGCTTACAAAAATTCTACAAAACAACATAAAACGATTATTATTTAGTATTACTAGCACAAGCTGTAAATATGTAATATTGTATTACGTATCTACAGCGTGTGCTTAAAATATATACAATTCATAAGAGTAAACATTTGAATTTTAGTGCTTAAAAAACGACCTAAAATTATTTATCTTAAAATAGCATTTGTTTATGACTATTCCTGCATTTTCTCAGATCGGGATTAATAGTTTCAGGTAAACTTTAATTCTTGATACCTTGGTACAACCTAATACTAACTGGTACCTGCATCAGTTAAAAAACAATTAACACTAGTAAATTAAAGTAATAACTAGAGATTGGAAGTTGTTGCATTCGCATGTTTTTTTTTAGGCTATTAGAATTATTATTAAAAGGTTTATAACGCTCCGGAAAACACCTTAAACTGTGCACTACAAATAGTACATATTTTATAGGTTAACGTCTTTGATATCAACAGAAAGATGAGAACTTAAACTATGATCATAGGCCAGTTTTAAATTTTATTTGAAATTGTAATTTATATACAATTTTGAAAATAATATTTTTTCATGTTTTTCAACAGTTCATAGAACATGGTTGAATTAATTAATAGCAATACGATAACGTACAATCAAAGTTTATTTTTTCATCTTTCTATCAGTACTAAAATCATTAATCTACGATAGTTATACATTATATAGTTTTATTATTTTATAGTTATGCACTATTAAAACTGCAAAAACACTGTGTTTATTTTTTTATTAAATATCGTGATTGCACAATAATAAAAAGTGGAACTATCACGGAAATATTTTTAAACTTCTATTAAAATAATAAAAAATATAATAAAATATTTATTGTTGGATTTTAATTTTTTAAAAAATTTCATAAAAACTTTCTATACAAAATCACATATAAAAAGAATGTATGGCTTACTCACATCATCTTGAGTAAGCTAAAATTAATTTTAAGACATTACCAAAAAAAATTCAAAAGTTTAAAGTACATATTTATGCATATTTAGTAATTTTTTAGTTTCAAGAGCATATTTCTTAGTTTTAAAATTTTTTGGAACATATTTTATGATAAATAATAATACAATTTAAAAATGTGTAAGTTAAAAAATATATATATACATTAGTTTGAGAGTTATCACTATATATTGAATCATGTTTTTCAAATACTTAGTTGATATAAATATTTTTAGTATTTATATTTAAGAATTCGTATTTATTTATCATATAGATACATTAATATTTAATAATGTGTAAGTATTGACTATTGTTATTCTATGGTTATTTCGGTCGTCTTCGTTTATAGTATACCTACATCAAATTCTTTAAAATAACTTAATAATATTGACTCTGGGCTTTAATATTTAGTTTTATAAAATATTTGTATTTATATAAATAGATTTATGCAAATAAAATTAAGTGCATATTAAAAATGTTTTAAGAGCATTAAGCATTCCAAACCCTAGTTATAACTAATTTTTTAACTCCAATGATTTTAATACTTATATAACTAATACCTACATTTTTATCACATGCAAGTTAAAATATAAAGTCCATAAGTTGGCAATATAAAATGAAAATTTCAAATTACAACTTATCGAATCGAAATAAGGGTAGGTACATAAAAAATGATAAGGATTATAACGGTAATCAATTATTTAGAAGATCATAATTTTGATCTTCGGTTATAAATTAACAATAATTTAGTAGTAGGTATATCTAATTTTGATTATTTAAAACTACATTTTAAAATGTAAACTTAAGTCTGAAGTAAGGTTCACATTTTGATGTTAGGGGTATCCATATTTATGATGAACCCTGCAGACTTAGAACGAGTTCAAAAATTACATTTTTTAGATTAGTGTTTCAAACGAATCAATGTGGACAGTGGGACACATGCCAAGTTAAAGTAAAAACCACATGATAACGATATTATGATTTAATTAGGTTTAATTTCCACAAATAAACGTATATATATAATATTTATAAGTATACATGGGACATTTATTATAAGACAATTCAATAACCATCGGTGTAACCATGTGTATAACCACACATGTGGAAAGAACATAATATATTTCATTTTATCGTTTGCATATAATATAAGTAGGTAAGTACATATAGTACATATGTTAATGCAAATTTTGGACTAGTAGATCCATACGATAGTATATTGTGGTTCATACCACGGGGGTGGTAACTGGTTGTGTGTAAATATATATATATGGTGTAGTGTCCAAAAAAAGGTACGACCTTAGCAACGCCCTCGCATGTCCCTTGAGCTGTTTTGAATTGCTCTTGGAGGGATTTGTTTAAATTAACATCGTATGCCACCGCTGTCATACATGCATTACGAGTTACAAATCGATATATAGATATTAAAGAAAAACGGTTGAAATGCCGTTAAATATACATGCATATTTATATAAAAAATTATGTATATATACCGCACATATGTAGATAATACATAACAATAAGTATTATACACGGTATATTTTCAGTAACACCCTTTCCGTTTCCGTGCGAAAAAATCAATAATTTTTAATTGTGTTTTATCTACATCGAAGTGATTATTGATTAAAATATTGAAATCCATACCCAGATGGACATCAACTACGTTTAATAATCTTTGTTAAGTTATTTTGGACTTTATTAACTTTACTAATTATTTTTCTATACCTACCACAAACTTGCCAATTTATTTATAGTTCAGAAATCTGCGAGTAGGTTATTAACTATATAATTAACAATAGTAGGCATTAACTAGTTAATATGATAAATAATTATTTTGGTTTTTTGTACCATACACTTATCAAACGATCTAGTTAATAATCAAATGAGTAAATTATCAACTAGTTAATTGATGTTCATTACATAATTAAAAAGACTATTGAAATTATTATTGAAATTGTATTACAAAGAAATATTTTTGGTTTTGATGTAAAATAAAAATGATTATTTATAATTATTACTAGCTAATTATTTTAAACAGTTATGTATCCATTTTTGTCAAACATTTACTATAATAAATTATTGTTATTAAGAGAGAAACTAAAAAATGAATTTTACAAAATTTAAAATTCAAATCATGGATGAAACAAATTAACTATTTGATTTTGAACTAAATTAGGTTAACTAAAATAATACTTTAACTCTTAAGTTAAATGATTAATTAAATAACTTTTAACTTGCAACTATTCAAAAAAGTATTTTAATTACTCAAATTGAACTGATTGATTTATCATTAAATTTGCTCATCCTTGATAATTACTATTTAATTATTTAATGTTAAGTTAAATTGATGAACTTAAAATCTAAGTTATATTACATATTTACCTGCTACTATTAAGTATTTGTTGTTCAAAAAATTTATGAAAAAAGTGTCTGTGGAAAATGGAAAATATTACTTACAATTTTAGCTACCTCTCCATTATTCTACGGAATTAACTCTTATATAATTAATTATAAATAAAAAAAACCAATTGTTTGAATAAAATACATACAATGAGTAGGTAACCAAATTAACTGTTTCATAACCCAGGTTATGTTAATTTAATTCTGGAGTTAAATTTTAACTATGATTAATCAAGTGGTTGATTAATTTACTTACATCTTTAAACAAACTATGAAATGAAATGTTCTAATTACTAAAATTACTTATTTTATTGTAACTTCGACCATCTTTACAATATATTTATTCAGAAATGCCTCCACACTAATAAGTGATGAGCAAACCTAGACCAAGATACCTATAGTCTAGACCATGACTATTATCTCAATCTTGATATTGTTCTTGTTAACTAAATCTTGGTATTGATTTTGTTAATAGCTTATTTTTTTTACATATTGTCTGCGAAATCGATTTTATATATTGTATAAATTTATAATATATCAGTAATATATCTTTAGTAATTATGAATTTAGGAAATTTTTCAAAACTCGCATGCAATACAAACATCGATAACAGTATAGAGTCGACAAGACCAAGACTAATATCAATAGATTGACTAGAACAAGATCAAGTTCAAAATCGTCATAGCCTTGTTTTACTCATCACTAATTAAAATTAAAAATAAAGCAAGAAACAAATAAAAAACCATCATATTTTAGTTTTAAAAAATGAAAATAGCCAACTTATTAATTTATTGTGCCAATTGTAGGTAATTATATATATATTTTTTTATTACCTAATGAAAAATTGCATATATTTTTATTTAATATTAAAATGCATATATTTTATGTGAGTTGAGGTTCAATACCTATTTACTATACTTTATTATGCGAATAATGTAAAAATTTAATATATTATATCATCACATTAAAATATGGACTTTTACTAAAAATCATGTGATAATAAAATATAAAATAATTTTAAGTTAATTTTCAACAATATCAATGATTTTCGAAAATGTTGTCATACAATTTCGAATTGTATATGCTATTTAATATAGCATAATAAAGGTGGTATAATATAGATAATTTATTGTCGTAAAGTCCAATTAAAACTTATTAAGTTTCTCGTTTCTTTAGAGATAATAACTTTATTATAGGTCTTTGGGATTATTAGACTGCACTTATAACAATAACTGTAAACATACATTTTGTATGCGAGTTTGTATGTAAATATACCTAAAATCTGAGCTTATTTGTAGAACAAGTCGACCTCAGGTGTGACGGACACGAAAAGGGCAAAAACATGGTATAATAACAATAATATGAGATTTCGATTTTTGGAATTTACGCGTGGCAATATAGTATTGTATGTATAAGGTAGGTATAAAATACCACGCATTGTATTTACAGTGGGGGGATCAAATGGGTCTAACTCTCACTATGGACCCGATATTATATTCTTATTTTATGCGTTATAAATACGCTTTTCGACGTTCTCATTGTTATTAAAACAAATTTGAATTATGCAGTGCTCCAATATCGCCATATCGACAATTGCCAAAAATAAAATAAATGATAACGTTGTACACAATTACCTATCGATTTTAGTATACATTTTTAAACTGCAATTTGACTTTTAATGTACTTTCAGGTGAGTAATATGATAATTTTGTATGTTTATAATAATAAATGCAATATTTTAATCTTTCTCAGATATACTTATAATATGTTTTTTTAAACACTCACAACGGATGACAACACAATATTAATGGTTAGATATTTATTATTTTAATGAACATATATATTCAAAATTCACCGCCGCCTATATATTATAATATACTAATACTAATTTATGTATATATATATATATATATATAAATCTACAAATATATCGTTATAGCGGTTAAACTTGACTTGAAATAATATGCAGAAATAATATTGAATCTACAAAAAGTAACAGTATATAGTGTATGAGATAAAATTATTTGATAATTATTTATTTGTGAAATTCTCATTGATACATTTTTGAAATCTTTTTACCAATTTAGGGTTCTTTATAACAATTTTGAATTTTTAATTTTTCAAGTCATAATGTAGTTAATTTTAGGTCTTAAGACTTGACAATTGTATATAATATTAAAAGTACGTCATTTTAACTACTTTACAAAAATCTCAAAAGTCTATACTTAGTCCCAATTTTTTTAAATAACTATTTACGTTTTTTAACAACATTATAATTTATTATTTTAATATGAAATGTATTAGAATTTCAGGAGGAAATGGGTCTAAAGACTTGAAATGTTTACAGAATATATATATAATTATTATATTGATTGAATAATTTTTTTCAAAATTATTTTCTATATTTTGGGGTATTTATAGCTATTTTGATATATTATTTATATATATTTATTTATATATTATTTATTTAATATATTATATTATAAGTCATAAAATGCGTAATTTTAAGACCTAAATAATAAATACATGAAATTCATTAGTCGCAATTTTTTAAGCATTTACATTTTTGGACAAAATGTATTATTTTGGTATTATGTGACAATAAAATAAACATAATATAATATATAATAATTTTTTTAGAGGATTTCTTTTAAATACTTGTATTTAGGTCCAATATTTTTTATACTACTACCTACATAATACATATGCAATTTTAGACTATTTATAGAAATTATGGATTTTAATTTTTTTAGGTTTTATGACCTGAAAAATAATACAGGGTTAGAAATAACTATAATAAGAAATCAAATGAGTTTGAAACTATATTGTTCAAATGCACTGAATATATTACTGACAGTAATACCATTGATTATTAATAAACCAATGGTAATACTCATGTTATATATATACCAAAGCTTTGATCAGAATCGTTTGATCGGAAGAAATGATTTATCATTGCTTTCAAATTTAATATATCTATCACCAGTATCCTACTCAACGAACAATAAGTGCTTCCATCCTTTACTAACCGACTTTTTAGCTTTTTATATCTATATTGTACATTTTGGGGATATATATACAAGGGTTGTTGTCGGATAGAATACTTTCTAATTGAAATTGTTATCCAGATAATACTTAAAAGACTTATTTTTATTTTTATTTTATTTTTTAATATTTTCTCAATAGTATTCCTTAATGTGAATATTGTGTGAAAACCCCGGTAAAATTTTATGAAAAATTCACATATTCAGCGAAATCTAGTTCTGTAGTTTATTGTTATCCTTGGGATTTGAACTATAATATTTGAGTCAAATATCTTATATTGTATATAATTTATACAGTTATCATCATTATTATATTATGCCAACGTGACAGTATACTATTTTAAACAACTATTTTAGCTATTTATAGAAATTCATATTCTATCATATCAAACTTTGCTCGTAATCGTTTTTCGAATATATTGTAACCATCGCTGTACATTATTTTAAACTTTTTTTTTACATATAATAAGTACACGTCAAATATATGTATTTTATCATTTTATATCACAACAATCTACAACACTCTATAGAGCTGCATATATTATAACTAATGTCCTTCCTGAAAAAATCATGTTTTTAAGTAGTGTCACTCACTATTCTTGTGATACAGCGAACGACTGTATAACAATAACGCACACGGGTGTTGCCGCGTGTGGTATAAAACGGCGTGGGCTCGATCGGTTACCATGGTTACAGCACACTAGGAGGGTGACCAGACAGCTTGCCGATACCGCACCCCTTACCTACCCTTTCATTCGTTTGGCCCCTTCACCGTGTCATAGCGGCAACACCACCAAAGCTATGCCCACGTTCGGCGAGAACTTGAATTATTCAACTGCTCGTATACCTATATATCCACTATGGTAGCGAAGCTTTTAATATGCGACGACGATGACACTTTCGAACGCACTCGTTTAGACACATATAATATTATATATTATATACTCCATATACGTATTTTTTTTTTACGTCTATTATACTATACGTATACGCTTATGCATTATTTATAATAAATATTTTCTCATTATATCGTTACTCGCGTAAAAAAAACACCTGTACTTCATATTTTTTAGATTTATTTACATATATATATATATATATATATACACCGACTACCCCATCCCTACCCGAAGATATGTATCTATACAGTGTTATAATATATACATAGCGAATATCACACGTGTGCTGCAGCACTTAACATATTAGTGTTGCAGTATTATATATGGATATTAATAGATTCGATTTATTATATTCCTGCACCCCTATTATATGCATATACAGTGTAATATGCAGGAACCAAGGATAGGGTCCAATTATCCCGGTGAGGGATGTCCGCAGCACACAACCCTCTATCCGTCGCGATTATATCCTTTGCGATATTTGTGCGATATGCGAACCCGGAAAAAAGAGCTACTAATAACTATTTGTATGGTAGAAACTGCGCAGTGTATATAACTACTAAAAAGGCATAAATATTTAACGACGATGGGGTGTGACACACGACATATATTACTATCATATTATGTCATATATAATAATATTATAAATATGCATTTCCCAGTAGAATAATTTTCATAAAACGTTTACAAGTCATTTTGGTACTTATTCAATTACATATATACAATAATTGATTAATTATATAAACATAATCGATTTAATAAACTGAAAAACGACGATATAGCAATTCTATTGTTTCGTTTTATCAATTTGGTAACACTGGTAACCGTGGATATATTGTTCATATGCTTGTTCGTTAGACGATTTTGTGTACATACTACGTGTTCTATATATATATATATATTTTTTTTTTTTGTGATAATAAATCACAAATAATATATACATTATACATTCTTTGATCAAAGAAAACCGTGAATAATATATTATTATTAAATTATATAATAAACCTCGTAAAATAATATGCATAATTGCATAGAACAACTGTATAGCATAATACGAGTATTATGGAAAATAATTGTCTGAGTCATTATTTCTCTTATTTTATTTTTATAAATAATTCAAAAAAACGTAGTTTCAATTATAATATATTTAGGTAAATAATTACAAAACTATTAGAAGTTTTGAAAATATAAATTATTTCGTTTTAATTGTCATCAAATATATTTATAGGAATACAATAAAATATGACTTAATAAATGAGTATATCAGAACAATAAATGTAATTATCTTAAACATTTACAGAAAATAAAATGTATAATTCAGATTTTATTAATGCTTTTGGTAATTTTTTAATCTGGAAAATTATAATTTTAAAACAAGCATTTTATGATAATTATTTTCCAGACAAAAAATTTTCCTAAATCACTATAAGTAATAATTACACTCTTGGTACTTTTTTTAAAATAACATCATATTGTCGTGCTCTCCGAGGTTGTAGATTATATTACCTTTAATCTATAATCTATAACTCTGATACAATACATTTAAAAATAATTTTCTTCAATTTTGGTTATATTATGTGTGTGATTATTATTGTTATATCTGGTCAGTATCTGTGAATGGTTATTTTTATTTTAAGTCATGTATTGATTATTCAGTATGTATATTTTCAATAAAAGTATATCTTGTTAATGTTACAAAAGATAGTACGACGGTGTTGTATTACAAACAGGAAGGAAGACTACTATATTTAAGGTAAATATATATATATATATATATATATCCCATAATTGAAATAGAATACTTTAGCATTGAACACAAAATACATGTTAATCATTCACCTTATACACATATACAATACGCTGCAGAAGTAACTTTAAATAAAAGTTAAATTAAACGTAAATTTACTGTAATTTATTTTTCAGTCTATAAATACTAATATTATATTCTATTAAAGTTCGATAAATCTGATTTCTATGACATCCTTGTAAAATTCAATAGTATTTTACTATATTGGAAATCATATTTATTGAGTAAAATGATAAAAAAAATCGAGAAATCCTGTACATAAATCATATATACTCTTGAATGTTATTTTTTATCTAAAGAATAATATGATAGTCATGGGTTTGTTAAACCCACTGATATGATGTAGTAATTACTAGGCTACAAAAAATTTAAATCAGATTATATAAGAATAGTTTTACAAAAGTTTATATACTGAAAGTAACTTAAAAACGTTAATGAGTTTAACTAAAATACATTTAAAAAAACCTAGACGAAACTAATTTAAATTTCACCATTTATATTTAATATAACCATCACAAAAATGATTTTCAAACATTTTTTATGATAATATCTTTTCAATTTTAAAATAGTTTACTCGAATTCATACTCGAATTACTCGAAAGTTAAAAATTCACGAAATAACTATCCTAACCCAAATGCATATGAAGGGCTACGGAGAATAACAATCATATTCATTTTTTGAAAAAATTAGATATTAATGCCCTCTTATAGTTAATTAGTAAATTAATCGATGCATGAAAAAAATTGTTTAAAAAAGATCATGGTCTGCGTTACAATAGAGTTTAAAAAATACCTACAACAGCAAAGTCATAAAGGTTCTGAAAGTTTAAACAACAATACTGAACATTTGGAAAAATCTACCATGATCGTTTTTCCCGCAGCCCTTCATATGTATAATATAATTGAACTATAGTAATCTTATATTAAGTTGGGTCAAACTCGAATTGAATATTTAAACTTTTAACATGCAATTATATACGTATGTCGACTATTTAAATAATAATAAGCTTTTTACGATACATCTTACCAATAAGGCATAGAAAGAATATGATTGTGGTATGTATTCTTCCATACAATACGCGATTAAGAAGCAAAAGGGAAAGTTATTTTAGTTTATTTAAATAAAGATATTTTTTTTAATAAATTCTAAAAAAAGAAAACAAATTAAAATTGTATTATAATACTAGTTGTTATTATTAAGAGTAGTAATAGTAGTATCGATGTTTGCCAAGACGAAATAATTTTTTATTTATTTTTCATAAATACACCATAGCTGATGGTTACCTAAAGAAATATGAGATTCTTTTGTTGATTATCTACTTTAATTCTTTGTTTAATTATTATTATTTATTATAAATATATAAAATATGATTTATATTTGAAATAAGCCTTCTTTTTCTCCATTATCTTCTCTCATAACTATTTGGGGTTAGCCATCCTAGTCCTACACTTCCTTATTTTCCTTACCTTCCTGCATCTTCTTCACATATCTCCTCCTCTATCATATCACTCGCCCTCACATACTCCTACCTCTTTTTCCTTCTCCACCTTTTTCCATTAACATACATTTCCTTTACTAATCTTACTGCCACAATCTCTTCCTTCATTAATACATGCCCGATTCATCTCAATCTATTATCCCTCATTTTGTCGACTATCGGTACTACTCCTATACTACCTCTTGTACACTCATTCCTTATTTTGTCCTCTCTAGTCACTTCACATATCCACCTTCAAATTCTCATCTCTGCTACTCTCATTTTTTGTTATATCTTCCTATCTACTGCCCAACATTTTTTTCCATTATATCATTGCTATTCTCACTACTATCTTATATAATTTACCTTTTGGGTTCTTTTGTCACACATATTTTTACACAGCAGACCACAAATACTTGAACCTCTCAACCTCTCCCACTACATCCCCAATCAATTTTATATCTTGCTTTTCTTTATTCTATTTGTGTACCCTTTCACTAAAATCATACTGTATATAATTTTGTTTTACGCCTACTAATCCTTAGTCCTTTACTTTAAGAACTTCCCTCCACTCTTCAAGTTTACCATTCACTTCCTCAGGACTATCTCCTATAAGTACTATATTATTTGCAAACAGCATGCACCATGGTACTTAACCCTGTATATCCTTTGTTATTTCATCCACTACCAGAGAACATAAGTAATGACAAAGCCAAACCCTGGTGCACTCCCACTTTGACCCTAAAATACTCAGTTTCCTCACTCTTATACATACATGTCTTCCACTACGTTTATATACACCTTTGGTAACATTTTCTTATTATATATAAGCATTCTCTAGATCAATAACAACCAACCACAATTTACTTTTCTTTTCTCTGTATATTTTAAATAAATGAAAAATGATTACAGTTTTTGCCTGAAAACACTTTATTTATATTTAATATGTAATATTTTATTAGTACTTATCGAAAAAATAAATGTTAATTTCATTCAAATATTATAATATATAAGCTTGGATAAATATAACTATACAATAATAATAATAAAATATATTTATATCATGCATAGTTAAATATTTACTTCTAAGTTCAAATCTTTATAGGTTATATCTACATGTTATCACATATTAACATTATCGTAAATCTTCCAGAAATGTACATAATTTATTCATATTATGTAAATGAAAAATAAGTTAGTCATATAGTTATTGAATAAAACATGTTAATATAAACGTCGAGATTTAAATTTAAATCAACACATGCGCGTTAAATGTGATAACAAAATTAAAATTTTATTAGCTCCCTTTTTTATTTTTCTGGTGGAAGTTAATTAAAAACACGGTACGCATTTAACCTTCTAACCGCATCTATTTTCACCCTCGGCTAACAGAATAGGGTAGTGCTAATAGAGAGAGATACCACAACTAACAAATGAGTCATAGCTGGGAAGCCTGCAGTGGGTATAATATTATATATTAGGTGATGTTGATTCTAAAATAATATGATGGAGTAAACTAATGTCTCTATTAATTTTTATTGAATGATTTATGATACGTTATAAATTCTATTAATTTTTATTTTAACCGGAATATACATTTTACCAATATCCCTATATAGATTCGAAAATCGATTTTTTATTCAAATTACATTGTGGTTATGTAATATAGTAATTATTGTAATTTATATGGTTTATATAGGTACCTTTTCATCAAATAATTAGATTATTAAGTTATGAATGAACGTACCTATATAAACTGTATTATAGAAAAACAATAATAATGCGATATATAATATGCTAATAAAAAGATCAGTATATAAATTTACATAGAAGCTGTTCATCATCTGTTGAAATAATATTATAATATAACATCAGATATATATTATATATATATATATATATTTTTTTAATTGTTTAAATAAAATAATTAATATACTATAGCTATATTTTAAATAGACCATAGAAATATTTTCCCAGATTAATGAAAATTGTTTTATTATATATTAGTTTAAAATAAACATTTATCACTCATTATTGTTGGTAACTGTAAGCCAAAAAAATATTATAAAAACAATGAGTTAAGAAAAAGATATAGATAGGTACATTATATACCTATATAAATACAATAGGGTAGATATATACGGTACACCATACACATAACCCTTACATGGTTGTTCACTTACTGGTTCAGTATTATATTCTTATTTTCTATTTTTATTACCTATAATGATGATGGATCATTTCATTCGGAAAAATAATTTAAGAAAAGCTACTTAGCAAAAAAAAAAAATGAAAAAATTGTCAAACTCAAAGAGTATCTACATAGAATACCGTAGGTATAAGTAAAACTGCTTATATCAAATTCTAAAGTATACATTCCATGTCCAATGTCTATTTCGCTAGGTTTATAGAAAGTAGAATTATTTAAAAAATAATAATGATTTCACCAATTATTGCTGGAATGTGTATATTAATAATAATTATATATAAAGTTGTACCTACCTAATATCAATACTAATAACGTAAAGAAAATAAATTAAACTGTATTTCTGTAGGCACTGTAGGCACTTAATTATAGTATAGGTAATATGTTAATTGATTTCAAAGGTTCTATGGGTTTCAATTTTCTATAAGTTTCAATCAGTTCTATGATTTTTTTTTAACAAGCAATATAAGATACGTCACAAGCATTTGCTTGAATGAAACACATCGATAGTCCCAAACTGGATAACGCGCGTGACTCATCATTTACAATGGTTTTTGGGAATAATTATTTTTTCGTTTTTACAGATAGTATACATAGGTACTATATATATAGGTACACGAATGTAATTTATTAAACGAAATTACATTTAAAAAGTATCATATTTGGATGGAAATTATCTATTATTATTATAATCATTTTTTTCTTGTAAAAACTAAGCATGTATTTTAGCAGACCTCTATTGAATTATAAACAAATTACCTACCTAGTTCCTAATACGAGTATATTTTCACCTTGTAATGTTAGTAAAGAAAATTATCAAAAAAATATTATCGATAACCGAGCATATTTTTGAGAAGATTATTACCGGAGAATATTCTCACAAAGTAATAAAAACCTATGAAAGTTACACAAATGAAAACGTGGTAATTAAATTTGGTCAGAGATTCTGTGAATCTCTCAAATTTAATAATATAATAATAACGATAAATAATAAAAATGAATCATACACACGCTCTAATAAAGATTATAATTAATAAAAATAACAATAAACTGATAAGTCATAACCACAATTTATTTATATTATATTTATTTATTAATTTGAATAATAAGAATGAATTTTTTTGATTATTGATACATTTTGATAATTTTTTATCAATATATCAATATATCAATACATCATTCATTGCCATTAGTCATTAATATTAATGAAATTCGATTATTATTAATGTACAATTATGGCTACAATAACACTCAAATTAATTATTTTAGAAAAAATATTATATACAATTTTTAAATTGATAAATTATGGCTAAAAAAATAAAATTACCAAAAATTTGTAATTTTTGAGAATATACTCGTAAAAGATTATAACCGTAATTTTACATAATTTCCCACCATACATGGGCTCCCATAGGATAAATTTCAAGGTGAGGTGGTACAAATTAAAATAAATAATAATATTTTTATATTTACTATAGGTTTAAGCGAACACCTGACTAATAATTCCCGTAACAATAATCCCCAAAAAGAAGTTGGAATAATAATACCTAAATTTTCGAAGCGGCTAAAACTTAATTTTGGGTTTGAACAATAATTTAGGCATAAAAATTAATTAAAAAAATGTATTTATCTGAATTCTGCCGTATTAAAAATAAGAATTGCTCTTTAAATTTTTAACCTTTTCGGTGCGAGTGTGTGCAATAACTGAAGTTTTTTAAAAATACCAACTTTTGTTTTTAATATCGCATTCAAAATTGCAATCGAGTTCCAACAGTTTTAAACTTTAAAAATCTATAATTAACGGGTAACTCAGTCCATTTTAAATTTAGAATCATGGTTGATACATCAAAATTAGTTTTAAAAAAATGATAATTGATAATGTATTATGATAAAACGTCATCCCCCGAATCAATTCGAAATTCTAATAAATTATTTTACAAATCCAGATAAGAGAAAATACAAGAAATATATTTATTAAGTCCACGTAATGGTGAAAATGGTAAATCTAATCATAATATAATAATAATATTTTCATACTGATATTATCTTAAATAAATTACCCACATTTTTCATAGAAATCTAGTTTTACGCGGTTTTTTTTAATTCTCCAATAGAGGGGATATGTCCCTTCCCTGACCCCCAATGAATGCTTATGACACCACATTTTTTTTTAAAAGTATAACGTATAGATATTAAAAATAATTTTAGGGTTTTAGTACACGCTACTTAGAACCCGTTAAAAAAAAAAAAAAAAAAAAAAAAAAACAATAATATTAAGAATTTATGAAGTCTATAATAATATATTATATAAGTACATTATAATATAGAGGTACATTTCCATGTGAGTAAATCAATATAATTATAATCGGTTAGTTAGGAATACTGTACGTATACACATTATACATACTATCTACCATACAATATGATAATATATTATGTTAATATACCATTTCCCTAATTCAAACAAAATTATAACACTATTTAGCATATATAAATAACAGCCCACAACATCTCTGTCAGTTTACAATGTTTTAAATGTTCACATCGTATCTACCTATACCTACAACTATCATCGAGTGTTATTACGATATTCGTATTATACGTTCAACACGTTTAAATGGGGTTGGGGTTTATAACATAACATAACAATAAGGTCTGTATATAAAGTGCATAATCAATTACACGTATAATAATACTCAAGATGGTGTAAAGTATATTATGTGTTTTAAAACAGATTTCGAGTGGCGTATATGGCGGCACGTGTGAATAATTATAGTGGTTTAATCAACTTGGCCACGCAATGATTTCAACGAGAGTTCGCCAGAGAATTTAAACGTATAAATAGGTATAATAGTAAGTATAATACGTAAGTAAGTTTTATACACAAATAAGTATGCCTATATTGAACTTTTGTAATAGGAGACAGGAGTATTATTTGAGAATGTTATGAAAAAGTACATAATTTTAGCTATATACTATTTGTGTTTAAAATTTTAAAAATCATCCACCTTAAGAGAATGGTTTAAATAGACAAACAATTAACAAGAGTTTGAGAAAAATGAAAATCAAACAAATGAAAATATTTTAATATATTTAAAAATAAATTTTTAAAAAGACCTGTGTCAGCACCATTTTTAATTGTCGTGTAATCACTATATTTATTTAAAAAAATATATTATTGCAATTCAAATATCGTGTAACTTTGAAAAAACGTAGAAACGAAATTATACCATATTTGTATTTTTTTTTTTTAAGGATGATTACGATTTCCCATATTACTATTGCCTATACGTACCTTTTTCAACATTACGACTGCGTATGTTTTACTTGGCCAATTTTAGAGCAATGTTGCCGTTGTTGTAGTAGTAGTAGTAGTAGTAGTAGTAGTAGTAGTAGTAGTAGTAGTAGTAGTAGATTACTTCGATTACTCAAACAGTTTAATTCAAAAATATTAACCAATTCGCGATGAAACACCACGTAAGTAACCGGTTAAATTGGTGAAAAAAAGTGAAGGGCACTTCTTTCGGTCACATCTATAAACAACATATAATATTCACAAAAATTTACATGGAAATTAGCGTTTCAATAATTATGTGACTTTTTCTTGCGCAAAATTACAATATCATAAAAAAAAAAAATGGACTTGAACAGTGAACATTGTAGTAATATCATGCGTATTCATATAATCATAATATGATCATAGGAATTCGTGCAGACAAAAAGGACGACCGTAGGCAATCGTACATCAACGGTTTGAAAGATGAGAAATTAAACTATGTTTTGTTGGAAGTCAATTTTTAATAATTATATTAATAAATTAGAAATACGAGTATAGTATAGCAAAAAGGTATATTTGGTAAATATTCAATTGTATGATATATAAAAATAAAACATTAGTTTGAAAATCTACTTCCAACAAAATATCGAAAAATTTTCATCTTTTAAACAGCGTAATAAATAATGTTTCAATGTTTATAATAAATCTAATAGCCTTTGAATTACAGAAGCACTATTTTGCTACGAAAACTTGTTAGCATAATGTCTTATTAAATATTATGGTAACTATATTAGAGTATCTAACTACGAAAATTAAAATAATATATTGATTATTCTCTTGAGTATGTATAATGAATAGAGCTCGGATTCATAATCAAAAAATAATTTTAAATATGCTCTTTGTTCATATTTCTACATACAAAATATAAAAAATATGTAAACGAAAATATAAAAATAAATATTCCAATTTTTATGAAATTATACATAAATATCCGATATCGAACATATCCCGTTATAAATAATTTCATGATTTTTATGCAAATATGTAAAAACATGCAAAAAAAAAAACAATTAATTATTAATTCTATATAAAACTTTAACATTTTTAATCAGAATTATTGATAGTGAAATATATACTTAAATATTTACTTGCATATAAATACGAGCCCAATAATCAGGGTTGTAAATAAACCGGTTTTTTATGATAATTTTTACATGTTTTAAACACGTTTTTTTGTTTTAAACTTTTTAAAAAATACGAATTTTTTGGTTGGAAATTACGCTAATTAAAAATTCATGAACTTAATATTCTGTAGGGTAACAGAAACATAAGCTAAAGTTATAAAAGTCCACGAGAAAAAAAAACTAAAGCCTAAATCTAGCGGAAAAAAGCCTAAATTTAAAAATGCATATGGAAAAAAGGTCAAATTAAAATTATAATCTTTATATTTTTATAAATCTCAAACTTTATTAATGTGCAATTAAATATGAAATTTTTTAATAGGTATTAGGTACTCGTATAATGTATAGGTACATTATTAATATCAATATATTCAACATTAAAATTTAAAATACACTTTCACCCTATAATTTATTACTACCAATATATCACATTGTTACCATTGTTTAACATTACTTAGCTTTTGGTTTTGGTAAGAAAATATTATTGAAATATTTATTGTTTGGTTTTGTTATTACTTATTACCACGATTATTAAGAAAAATATATCGCTTACATAGCATTTGTAATCCAGGGGTGGAAATTCCTTATGAAGAGGGGGAGCGCATACTCTTGAGTAATTTTATGGGTACCTACTTATTTGTCTAAAATAAACCTGGCACAAAAATATTTTTTCGAAATTTGACCGACTTTGAACAATCACTTTTCATTTAAAAAAAAACCCGGCTCAGCCCAATCCAAGTATCCATAATAGAACCCCGGCCCGGCCCGAACAAAAAAAAATTTTGAAATTTTTACATTTGGTCCAAAAATGTTTTATCTAAAAAAAACCTGACTTAGATTAAATATTCGATTGAATTATTGAAGAATTCCGCACGAACACATTACCAGTATCAGTGAATAATTTTTCAGGTTGTGACAAGACTAACCTATAGAGCATCTAAAAATGAAATAACTAGTGCTTACGTAGATTTCAATTCTGACTCATGAGTACCTATACTACCTAGTACCTAATACATATGTATGAAATGTCACATACTAAAAAAAAGCCTGAACGGCTCGGACTAGGCTAGCCTGTACAGATCTTTAGTAGGTACATACTTCTAAAATAAAACATAAAACCAATTATTCAATATTTTATATACCTACATTAGATTTAAAAAATTTTGTATACTATAGATTTGTTTAATTTACAAATGACTAATAACGCTGTCTTAAACGAATGTTTTTTTATTGATGTTTAAAAAAACAATGTTTTTTCTGAAGTTTTAAACATAACGACCTGGTCTTTAATAAGTAATGATAAAAATCTTTGAACATTTTCAAAATTTTTATAGGAGTATGCATCATATCATATTTTTAGAATTGGGATAGTAGATATCAGCCGAAAATGAAACGACGTTGTGGAAATCCTCATTTTAGTAATGTTAGAAAGGGGTACAACAATAATCTTGAGTGTCTAAAAATAAACGAAATTACGGTCTTCTTGATTTACAGCATCCGTATATAATTAACCAATATTGTACATATATATATGTTTAAATGTCTTAACTAAGTGGATATTTTTCAACCAAAATGTATAAATAGTCCATCTTCATTTAGTTCACCTTTCTAAGAGGAAGGGTCCCTAAGAAGACGAAAGCCACGTTTAGATGTTTTCAGATTTTTGTCATCGTCGATCAAAGACATGTGCAGAAAATTATCAAGAAAGGGATAACTAATTAATAATTTATCATGATCATCTTAAATGTATAGGTAACTAGCAAGTTTTCAAAATTCATTAAAACTTTGGAAAATATAATGCATGTATAGCAACATAATATTCAAATTACATATTTTTAATAACTTAATTAACTACATTTATAAACTTTTAAAGTTCAAATTATATTATGCTGTTTTTTTAAGTATTGTAAGAATATTTTTAATATATTTATAGTATTAAATAATAGAACTTGTTCAAATTCAAATACAAGGTTAATTAAATCATATTCTAAACACGATTGAACCATATATTACGATAATTCATCATTGCCAGTGTATGCCTGGTTTAGGAGGATATCTAGCAAATCATGTTGGGAATCCAGTTTTTTTTTTTTATATGATAATCTAACGTATTGGGTGATTAGGTTAAAATACATAAAGTTGTTAAAATATTTACTGGATTTCCAACGAGTTTCGTTTTCATGAGATATTTTAAGATATGATATGAGATGGATTATTCGTTATAAAATGTAATGGAACCTTTTTAAAACCTCTAGGTTTTATCAAAATTGACTTAAATTTTTTATTTTAAGATATTTTTAACGAAATATATGTATATTAGATAGATCTTGAGAAAAAATTACAGATTGTGGTTTTTTACATGCAAATTAACGACACCCGTTCAATCAATGCTTACAACAACTACTGAAATAATCTCCAAGGGATTCATCTCAAATTATATTAAAACAGTCCGTTTTCCTTATTCATTTTGTAATATAAATAATTTGATAATTCAATTATAAATATTTACGAAAAAGTTGACAGGACTTCTAGCCGTAGAAACTTGACCATAACTCCCTATGGACGTTCTTAATAGTATATCATTCTTCGACCAGGAATCATCAGGCTCGCGTATATATGATTACTTCTCCACGGGTGATTATTTTCCCTCCCGTCAACTTTACCAGATTAATAAGTAGGTTTACCCCTTCTCAACATGTGTACTCACATAAAGCTAAAATCGATAATATATTTAGTTTGGCACATGGCAGTTATATCATGTCCCGGATATATTATATAAGGCACACCGTATACATAGAATGAAAGAGAAGGGCTCTCTATTGTGGTATTTCGAAATAATTGTTCTGCACGAAAGCGTTTTAAAGATTCAATTTGCAGTCATTTTGATAAAGTATAGAACCTTTTTATATATGCTGTATTTTATTTATTAAAGAACCTTTGGCCTACGAATACTGTTGTTAATTTAAAACGTGTATCTTATAACGCTAATAAAATGGATATTTAAAAAAAAAATTTAATTTAGAACCCTTTCGTTCTATAAGTGAGTAATACGTCTTCGCGTACTTACATAATCCCCAGTTGTGTTGTGGGCTAAAGACGACTACTTAACGTGCTGTTCGCCTGTGTACTCATGTACTTCCTCACACAATAGACACAATCAAGCAAACAATAGTAGGTACACAATGATAATACATTATATCCTATTCGTATTACCGAGTCGAGCAATCGGTCACCACGACCACCTTCTTCCTCCATACCCGCCATATCTATCCTATAGCCTTATCAATGTCCATTATTCCATTCGTTGTGATGATGCTATGTGTTTAATTTCACGCGGCATTGTTCCAACAGGATGACAATGCTGGATACTATGACGTCGCAGCCGCTGGTCACTCCGGCGGTTGAAATGGTGGCTGGAAGCTCCGCATAAATTAAATATATATATTACATCACATATGTATACGTGCAAACAGTGACTTATAGTCTTCTATTTTTTTTTATATATTATATAATTTACAATTATTATATAAAATTATATTCACATGAATGTCAGTGAGTTTATAGGATTTATGTGTCACAAATTAAATTTATAGAAAAATAAATTATAAACACCTTTTTAATAATTTCAAGAAGGTTTTTGACGAAAAATCAATAATAATCTATAGATTTATACACGTTTGTTCGTGTAAGTCTAGTTTATTTTACATTTAGTTAAAGTTGTATGTACTGAAAACTTAGGAACAAAATTTACAAATAACGAAAATGCATTATTTTTGTACTTTCCTAACATTTCAATTTAAATTTGGTTAGTATCGATATGAACACGCTATATTATGTCAGATACAATATAATTAATAATATACTTCAATCAGCGTCTACCAATTACCATATATATACATTTTTTTACTATATAATTTAATATTATTTCTGATAGACATAATACTCTTATTTTGTTATCAATCCGTAGAATATTTGTAAGAGTCCAGTACTCTTTTTTGTTGTACATCTCTATTTTCATAGCTTAGTACGAATTATGTCTTATTGGTCACTAGTGATTATGTAATCATTCTAACCATAATCTATTATATTCTCTGTGATTATTTCCTTCCGTATTCTTTTCTTTAATTGATCCTAAAAATTCTTCATGCCTAAATCACTAATTTCTTATTTTTTATATACTTTGCAGTATAGATCTTCTTTCTAACACTTTTTTCAGTACTTCGTCATTATACTTAACATATATAAAGCACCCTTCTACACACTTCGAAAGCTTCTATTTTCCTGTGATCTTATTTTCAATTGTCCATGTCTCGATACTATTTTGCATAATACTATAAACGTACATATGTTTATAACATCAAACCTAATATTAAATTTATTTTAATTATTAATATTGCATAATCTGATTTTCTATTTTTTTTTCTTCTAAAATATACAATGTTCTACTTAACTCAATTTCTAATCGTCAGCATTCTAAATCCTGACATTGCATATGTATCATATCCCAATACCAGATTTAAGTAGCAGTGGCGTGTCTAGAACTAGTTTTATGGACGAGCTACTGAATTAGATTCAAAAAATCTCGAATCATTTTTCTGATATTCTTACTATAGTGGATGAAAATGATTTAAACTATCCATAGTAATTTGTAACATTTATATAAAGTAGATCCTTATTAATGGTTGTAAGGCTTTTGAGTATCTATTTCGATTGTTATGTTTTTTGTATGAGAGTCCTGTATTGTTTTATTTTTGGACATTCAATACATAATTTGCCTCTACTTATCTGATTAAATTAAACAAATGAAAGATCGAAGATTAAAATGAATTAAGCCTTAAGAGGAAAGATAAACCTAAAACCCATTTAAACTTTTCTAACTTTAATCTTCTAAAAATATTTAAAAATAGAACTAATACTCAATTGATGAATCAAGCTGTAATAGACAAACCATACACAACTCAAAAAGAATACAGTACGTAACTGGGTTATGAAATATGTAACTCCTAATAATTTTTGGTTCTTGTATTATTTAACATGAAAATTTTTTTTTGATAAAATATTGAACTTATTCTAACTTATAGATAGTTTAAATTCACAATATTTTATCAACTCATGTCAAATTATCTGAAAATGAATAATTATTTTAAAAATCATAAATTAAAATGTATATTTATTAATAAATGTCATTTAAAATATTTCCAATTGTGCGCTTTGGGCAAAAATTTGGGTGGGCTCAGGTCTACCCGGCCCACCTCATGGACACGCCACTGAATTTAGTACATATAGATAAGAAAAAGTATTCTAAAAATATTTTGAACACATTTTATGAAGTATTCTAAATACTTTGGGAATAGCATTATCATAAAGTATTTGAATGAATCTTCTAAATATTTTTTTGGAAGTATTCAGAATATGCATTCGAAATATTTTTAAAAAAATTAAAAAAATCAAAAAACATTTTACCCAAGGATGCCCAATACTTAATTTCGAGATTCAAGATGAAATACGTTTTTCTAAGTTCTAAGTATTATACCATACTGTTAAAAATCAACAGTAAACTTTTATCATATTCAGTGTTGAGACTTATCTAGATAAGTTATATAGATAAATATTTATTTATTTTTTATCTTATCTAGATAAAAATTGACATGTTATCTAAATTATTATTTTGGATACAAATTTTACTCATCTAGATAAATTTATCTAGATACTTTTTTAATTATTTTGATTTCCATTAAATTTCCATTATAGTTATGTTTATGAGTAAGTATATTTTTAATTATATTTTCTAAATTCATATAAAAGTATTTACCTATATTTAAACATTAAATTTGTTGCTTCCGGGTAAGTACATATTAATTGTCGCCATCGGATCAAATAATCTAGATATTCGACGGCCAACAATAATATTATATTATTATAAATACTTAATATTGTTATAAATAATTAATATTAATAACTATATAAATCTGCATTTTGTATTGAATATACCAATATTTTAAAAGTAGATAAGCGCCGGTTTCATCTTCCATGTAGAAAAACAAAAGTATAGGTATATTGTTATGAAATAAAATAATGTACCTCTTTTATATACACACATTATTATTTTTATTATATAATATGTATTTTCTATAAAATTCTACATAGAATCTGGGCAAAACTATTATTTTTTTTATTATTTGATTACCTGGTACATATTCATTTTAATTATAAATTACACGGGGCCATTTTCCCCCAAGAAAAAACCTTTTTTGTTCACAAATAAAATCCATTTTTCTCCAAATATTTTTTCAACAATATATAAATACATTTTACGTAAATACAAATTTTATATAAATATAAAATTATATTAATTTTATAATTTTATATAAATACACTTCAAACGTATTTAATTTGCAATAATATTTACTCGACTAGGTATTTCACTTGTACAGCAAATCAAAGAATATTATAGATTTAAACTATGCGAGTAACCCGACTTTATTTAGGTGAACCAAAATGAGTATATTTTTTTTACCTATCTATGGTCAGTGAAGGAAAATGGAATAGACCTTTTTTGTGTAAAATGGACACTGAAGGGAAACGAAACCTGAATTTTGGAGTTTAATGGCTACGGCAATTTTATTAGATTATTCTATTGTTTATATATTTAATAAGAATCTTTGAAAAATATTAAAATATTTTCATTTGTTTAATTTTTATATGCAAAAAAAAGTATAAAATATTTTTATCTGACTTTTATCTATAGTAAAAAGGTATTTTATTTATCATTATCTAGATGAAATTTTATTTATCTAGGCTCAACACTCATATTACTCATATTACTTATTTACTGGTTGATCACTCAAAACTATACTCGCGTATACGTTTTGTAAACCTTATAAATTATAGAGATACGGTTGTGTTACTGCAATGTTGTTATAATATATAATATATAATAATATATTGTTGAAAATCGATATTTCATTACGACCACAATACTATTCAAAAACATGACATTTTGATGGAATTTTCAATCACTATATTTTAAGATACTTATTCGTATTTTGTAGACTTCGTATAAGTATATACAATTTATGAACTATGAATATATAATTAATTGTGAAATTGGATTTTATTATATCTATATTTACATGATACCTAATAACATACAACCTCCAAAACATATTCAAAGCATTATGATTTGTATTGGAAGGGTTGAAGATGTTAATTTATTTCATATTTATTTTTCAGATATTTCCTTCGTTATTATTTAACATCAGCTATAGCATATGTCCTATAATATGATACCTTGGTTTCATGACTGATATACGCCAATAATAATCTAATTTCACGGATGTATACAGCTGACCGCGGACGCTCCTACGTACCTATATAGTATATACGATATACTCATATTATAATAGCCGACACAGACGGTTAACTCGATCAAGAAAAATAAATTGCGTACCATCTCAACGTCCGGTCGTATATTTTCACTGGGCGTCACGCGCGGGTTTCCAATAATGCCGAAAAGATATACGTATATATTCTATACTTCCGTCCTTTTTTTTTATTTGTTCATCTATGTACTCTATACGAATATACTGTATTTGTTTTATCGTTTACGTGAATTATTCAAAGACCTGTACGTGAAATTTAGCAGCGGCTTGTTTACAGGGTAGGCCGACTATATTCAGGCCTACCCAATTTTTATTTGACCTATTTTTTTATCACATATAAAAATTAATTTAGTAAAATATATCAGATATTTTACTTATCACTTCTGAACTGGCAGAATAATATTACTAATATGTAACGGTGATGGCGGCGGCAATCATAGATAATAAAATATTTATAGCAATAGTTATAACTATTGGGCTGATGGAAGAGTTGTCGTTTAGCGTTGAAATATTATTAATGTATAATATATTATATAATTAATAAAATTATGAAAATTAATTAAAAATATATAATTAATTATAATCACTTAAGACGATTGAGTGTGATGCATTATCTCATTAATTTAGAATTTAAGACCTTTAAACTTAACAAAATTAGTACTACTTAGAATTTTCAGATTTAAATTCCAAAAATATATTAAGTTTCTGTAGGTTTTTCTTTATTAGAAAATGTTAGAAACAGGATTTTTATATTTTACCTAACTATACGAAAATTTGCTCTTCGTATCCTAGGCCAAATCTTTCTACTGTAGTATATACAACTAGAACACAGCGGGCCTACTAAAATATTTTGAACCTAAACAACTACACCAGTCCGAGTGCTCTATGCTAACCAAGTTAAAACCATATAGGATATCAATTGATATAAACAATGTCAATAACGGGCAACTAACTATAGCCGAAATAGTTGTAACTTTTAAGTCGTGAACATTAATGATTATTATTCTTTTATGATAACGATTTTCAATTTACCTTCCCGGTGCGTAATAGCTTGTGCAGAAAAACGTACAAACATACATTAATATTTACAATCTATTAATACAAAACCTGGGTTTCTATTGAAAATAGAAAATTATATTGTACACGTGGAAGGGTTAAAATTTTGAATATTTTTCTAAAATGTGTATAGAAAAATACGAGGATAAATCAGTATTTTCTAACTCTCTTGAAATCCCCATTTCAATCAAAGGCCACACGATAGAAATATGACTTTGAATGGCTATTTCGCATATCCAATGGATAGGTAATTATTATGCTGTGGAAATTATATTACCTATAAAATTTGTGAATGAAACGTTTTTTTTTTCTGGATGGTCAATACCAATAGATGCTCATTAATCTATATCAACATTATAAAGTTTTTTGATATATACAATAGATATGCATAAAGGTTGCTTTGTAGTTAAGCCATTGAATGACTATTTGACATATACAATGGATATCCATCCGGACTCATTTCTAAATAAGACATTGTATAGTTACTTAACATATCCAATAGATATCTATCCAAACTCATTCCTAGATAAGACATTGCATGATTATTTTTTATATCTAAGGGATAATTTGTGCTGTGTGAGAATCGTATTGAAATTCAAATTCATATTGAAAAACTGTGTGCGTTATAAAGTTCATATCTGATATATACCTATATGTATATATATTTTATATAAGATATAAAACAAATATCTTATACGAGTATAAATCAATATAATATAAAAATATATAGTATAAATGTCATTTACCTACTACAGTTTATAATTTGGAATAAACCAATAATAAATAATCAGCTATTATCAAAATCAAAATCTTGACGCCATCGTCCGATCACAGAATATTCTGTTGTCCGATCTCGATATTGGTGACGTTCATGTTTTTTAATAGTTACCATGATTATCTATAACTATAGATTATTAACTATAGTTAACCGTGCTTGTTACCCAAGGCCCATGTGTCATGCAGCATTCAATTAACAAAGCCGACGGAATAAAATTTTCATGATTAGTTGTAATAATTCTCAGTGACTCAGTACCTAATCAAATAATATATTAAAAAACAAATTATTGGTATAGAATAATTTAGAATTCATTCTACAATAGATAGTAATAATAGTTAGTAATTTACTCTAAATAATAAAATTTTTAAAAAAATCATAAAATAACAAAATCTATATAAGTATTTATTTATTAATTTAATTAAATTTGTTTAAAATAAAAAATAGTAAGACCAATTAAGCATATAGTAATACTATATGTAGAAATTAAAATAAAACACATAAAATAACTGATATGGTTGTATTGAAATATTAATTTAATTAAATTAAAATAATTGCATTAAAATTATTAATCAACACTATAGAACTATTAATTGAATTATAGAGTAAAAAAAAATGTCGACGTTTTTTTTTTGTCGGACGTTTTTCTTATGACGTTTTTTCCAGTTGCATTAAAATTTTAGATACTGCAGAATAGGTAACTTCATAAATATTAAATTAACATATTGATTTTTTATAAGAATTTAGAATTGTATTAACAGTTTTAAAATCATAATAATAACCTAATTATGCATTTCCAAATTTATAATAATAGAAGACGTTATAATAACACTTTTATAATAAAATTTTCATAATTTAGGCATTGAATTCATGAAAAATATAATTAATCACGTTTTTATTAATTAAGTAATAATTATAATAATTAATTATTAATATTAATTTATTAATCAATTTTATTTTATTAATCATAATTGTTTACATTGTTATCATTGTTATAATTATTATAGTAATAATAGAAAATGCATATACCTAAATATCTTAAGGGTTCATAAGTTATTTGCCATTAATTTGAAAACAACAATTCCACCATTAAATTAGACAAGTTTTAAGTTGAATATGAATTAATTATAAATTATAATACACTAAATTAACTTTAGTTTAAGTTAGAAAAAAACATTTAAATTAACTATATCAAAATGTACACGTGTAAAATTCTTATCAGAAATATATAACCTGATAAGAACAGTGAGTATCCCATTTATTTAACAACTAATACGTTATAATCGACAATTGTTTTACATAAAGTAATAATTGACATAATTTCGCAGTCGAAAATGAACATGTATGTTTATAATAAACGTTTGAATAAATGTCAGTAGTAACACGAATTTGCATATATCATGATATACCTAACTCAATTTACCCTACCTACATAATAAAAGTCTCAGGGAACTGTATATATATATCGTTAAATTTAAATTAATAAATTATTACTATGATACAACATAGAAATCGGTTCACAGTGGTTTGAATAGGCACGCGCCCTGTATACAATTATTTAATTAAAACCGAAAAAAAAGTTATTATAGCACTGTGAATAAAGCCGTGATGACAGAGGTATGAGGACTGCCGCACAAGACCGGAAGATAATATAATATTGTGAATAGGCATTAAAATACTCGCGTGCCCAAACAAAAACAACACCTGGTTGGCCGGACGGTAACCAGTAACCACTAACCAGGTAAACGGAACCGGTTTCACCCCGTACATACACATACACTGCACACACATACACACACGAAATATGTATATAAATGTGTAGATATATAAATATATTTTTCACAACACCTGGTGGTATTATTTTCTCAGATTACACATATTGTGTTTTGGAAAAAAAATACCGTTTCTTGCAGTCTATCGAGAGACATATGGTCTCGTCCATATATTTTATCGTCATCCTATCGTAAACATAAATCGTTAGATGTAAATATAATATATGTGTATATATAGCTGAAGGGCGAAGACCCGCGGATACAAAGCAATAATAATTCGCTGGCTTATAAAGAAATATGAAAGGGTATATTATTATAGGTACCTACAGTTAGTATATTCTATAGGGGTTGGTACTTTAAAATTGTTCAGGAGACCGCTTTTAAGATTCAATCTGCAATCATTTTTTTTTTACGAATTTATATAAAATCTTTTTATTTTTGTGAGTATTTTCTTTAGTAATATAATACAAAATATAGGATATTACAGTATAATAAGTAGCTTTAAAAAAAAATCGAAATTGTAGTACCTACCTATACCTTTTCGTTTTAATATTCGGCGAATTATTGTTATAGAATATATATTTATATGGCCTCAATACAATACATACGTTTCAAATGTATATACGACTATTGCAAAACTCTATGATAGAAAAGCTCGAATCACCCTCAAAATAATTTAGTCTCTAGACTCTATTTTTATTTCCTAATAATTACTAAATAAATATATAATTATTATAACTTTGTCTTGAAACTTTACCAATTGTTTCTCTTACATGTTATAATTACATAATAAATTCTTACTTCTTGCCTTATATACTTAACATTATATAATGGAAAACGAAAAATTATCAATCATTTTTTAGAATATTTTTATAGAAATATCGTTTTATCTCTATATGCTCTCTATGCTGCACTTTTTAATATTTAATAAATTTAATATAACTATTTACTGTACCACACAGAAAGAAATCTAAGTAAAATGAATAAAAATAGCAGTTAAATCAAGAAAATTATATTTAATATAGTCCATAAGGCCAATATAAGCAATTTTATATTTTAAAACGATTTTTATTTTGTAAAAATTTAGAATTACAAATATCATTATTAATCTTCTATAATACCCATTTAATTTATAAATTTTTAAAAGTATACGGCAGTTTAATTTTTTTAAATTAACCATCCATTTTGTTAAATTTACAAAAACCTTAAAAAAATATCATGAACACTTAATAATAATCCCCCTAGTCTTCTATTCGTGGGTTTTCACCGGAATTTTTGTCCCCAGAAGTTTAGGTATATAGAACACCATGGAATGTATAGGATTACAGAAATTTGAAAAAATGAATTTCCTCCGTGTAAAAATGTGGATATTTTGGTATAAGGGTCAAGGAATAAGAATATTTTTATAAATCTATATAAATATACAAACGTACATATTAATATATCATAATTATGCTATATGATTTTAAATGACAATATATACAATATTTATTCAAGGGTGGGCTAAAACGATATAGTTAATACAAGCTAAGTGAGCGTTAATTTTTTAATTTAGGCAACTAGTTAATTTTATGTACTAAAAACTTATCAAATTAGCTAGGTAAAAAAATAGTGAGTATAAGTTATTAGCAAGTTAATAATTATTCTTTCAATGCCCAATCCAATATTAAAACTTAAAAGAAAGTTATAGTTCACTTGAGATCAATGTTAAATTACTGTTAATAAAAAGATTACTTAGTTATAACTTGCAGGGGTCATTATAGTTATAACGAATAAAAGATAACAAATTATTTACTTAAAATTTAAAAACAATAAGTTGAATAAAGTTGGTAGTTACCTTTTTATACTGAAAATATTCTAATTAACTTAACTTTAACGAATTTATTGTATTATTGACTTTTACCACCCTTATTGCTATTCATGACATTATTATTCTTATACGTTGAATAACATACCTACAACCAATATTCATAATATATTATTACTATGGTAGGTACCTGCAATAAAATAGTAAATATTAATTGACAAGATGAGAATACCGGCGGCAATCGATAATGAAACAATTACCGAAATAGAACTTATTAAAACGAAAAATGCTATTGAGGAATTTATCCCCAACTCTGTCTGAACATCCCCGATAGATGCTCCCTTTCTAAAATTGAAAGTTTCAAAAATTCCCATTCCAGATTTGTACATTTCTGTAGATTACTGTACCTATACGTGTGAACTCACCCTTTGCGACTGCCGGCATTTTCAGTATCCACGGCATCGATTTACCACCGAGAGAAATGCACGACGAGCAGCGGTAGGTATATAGACGGACGGTGTAGAATGACGGTCGGACGAGGAAGACGTAGTTTTCGTTTTTTTTTCCATCCGAATTTTAAGTGTACTGACGTTTTTAAAAATAGTGCGTGCGAGGGTCGACGACACCGCTCGCGACGTCGGCCAATGCCAATGAAAACACGGACGTGCATTATTCGTGTCTCCATGAAAAACGGCGAATAAGATATAATTTTTTTTTATATATCGTATCAGCTAATATTAGAAATTATGATCACCATCTACTCCCCCCCACCACTAATTGTGGAATTGATAAATTCGAGGGGGGATATACTCTTCCGCACTACAGGTCGACATAATAATACGCGCACGTATATATATATATATATATATAGATACCTGGTACAGTGTGGAAATGCTAATTTAAAACACTCAATATCCTCGTACAGAGCCATACAATAAAATTTATTTATTTTTTTTTTTTATTTAGTTGTTATAATTAGTAATACACATTTTCACGCACTCAAAATTGATTGCTACGTTAAATATACACGTGCATACGCAACACAACTTTTTTTTTTTCTTAAATATCAACCCTCCATTTTGACCATATTTTCATATTTTTCATGAATTTTAATGGTCAAACCACTTTTTTAAATCCAAAACTAGCTAAGATATGGAAATTTAAAGTTATTCGATATTCAACATGTTCATACATACCTATTATATTTTATACTACTTTTCGCAATACTTACTAAAATTATAATAGGAACTTAAATAACCGTTTTTAATATTCTCAACCATATTTTACTGTATTTTATCGGGCATTTTAAATTTTGGGCTTAGCGGCTGAAGGCAGAAAATACACTTCGCAAACGTGTTTAGAGGCTTACTGAGGCATATTGTCTTATAAAATACGATAAATGATAAATGGTAGAGAATAATAAAATCCAAGTTATTTCAGTTCCTATTACAATTTTAGTAAGTATTGTGAAAAATAGTATGAAACATAATGTATGAACATGTTGAATATTGAATAACTTGAAATTACTTTGAATAACTTTAAATTACCATATCTCAACTAATTTTTGGCTTAGAAAATGTGGTTTGACCATTAAAATTCATGAAAAATACGAAAAAAATATAATTAATGGTGAAAATGGGGGGTTGTCGTTAAAGAAAACAAAGTTGTATTGCATATTGCACATAAGCATATCTAATCAACTTTAAAGAATTTTTAATGCATGAAAATGTGTACTACTAATTAGTATAACAATACTAACTATAAAACAAAAAAAAAATTCAAGTTGCATGGCTTTGTATAAGGATATTGAATGTTTTCAATTAGCTTTTCCACACCTGTATACAAATTATTTACATATTATATAGTACATCGGTGATGCGTATCCCTGCAGATGGTAAAAAACAAAAACGAAAATAACACGATTTTAAAACATTTCCACAAAAAATAAAATAACCGGGAAAATCACGTTATCTTATAATATATATATTACGGACAGTTTTGGTCCAAAATACTGACATTGACAGAATTTATATAATTATTATTCCCAAATTTTTTTAATTCATTATATTATTATAATAACATTATTTTACTTTCCATATAAATTATTTAAGAACACTAATAGTTATTCTCTGTACTTTCACAGGTTTAAATATTAATTTAATTTATAGGTACGTATATAACAGTATAAGAAGTATATGATATAAAGTACATATTATATTATATGAATAAAGCAACTCAAAACCACATAGAAATAATTAAAATAATACAATGAGCGTACAAAATATAGGTATCTGTGAGGTCCCATTGATCCATATGGCTCGAGAGATGGCTGTTGTATTTTTATACATATACGACCAGTGTTCATATTACACTATAAACCATTTATTTTGAACAGTAATCCGTCGCAATCGTTTAAAATGCCCATTGCCGTTTTTAAAGAAAAAATTCGTTATTTTTCTTGTTTCTTTACCAAAGTAATAAACGCTATCTTTTTATTTAGTTCCTCAAGACAAAAAAAGATCAACTTATACATACCTATATATTATATATGATAGATCCCAAAATTCCTATGATATAGATAGCATGGGTCACTTTATAGTCTTCAACTCATATACCACATATATCTGTTTAAATATAAATAAATAAGGTTGAATAAGATTAAAAATATTATCTAAGGAGTTATTTTAAATGATTAAATTTTTGTAAAATTAAAAGTTCTATGGTCATGCGAAGAGAAGTTAATTATAATTATAAGTTTCATTAATGACAACAATTACCCAATGAAAAAATCATTAATAAGTTGATATTTGTAGATATAGTTAATAATAAAGATATTATATCCAAAATATTTATATCACCAATATCTTTTACATTTCTTTAAAATGTTATCGAATCTCGTCGATTCGTTACAGAGTATAAACTTGAAAACGAACTATTGTCAGATGTATTAAAGTAAAATGAAAAACCCTATACACGTGCGATGATAAAATCAAAATGTTTTTTTTCCTGAACATATTCAATTACGAGTAATGAAAAAACTTTAATATTTGGAGAAGTTGAAAACACACATATAATAGTATCGACAGTCTAAAATGTTCCGATGGAGTAATACTTTTACCAATAACATAAGTTTGACCTTTTTCTTTTTAATCGTGGGCGTGTTAGAATGTGCGAATTTTGGAAAAAAAAAATATTTTTTTATTAAAACTTGATTAAATTGTATAAAAAAGAATTACTGATTATATAGGTAGATAATATACATATAATATACATATAATATATACATAATATATTATAATATTATTAATAGGTATTATATATTATATATTTATAACTTATTTTATTTTATGGTTGTGTTAATGTTTGTAAAATTATTATCGACAGACACAGTAAAAATAATCGAAGGTCATGGAAGGAGATGTAAATTATATCGAGAAAGAAACTGCAAAAAAGTTGCAGGTATTAATCGTTGTAATATTATAGTATAGTATATAATCGTAATCTATGCCTATATAACTATGCAATCACGCTGGAATTACTATGTTTCTTTTACTATTTCTTAATAGACCATAAGACCAAAGTTGCTTTTAGATTTAAAAAACGTAGAACTTCTTAGTTGATTTTGAACCATATATAGGTATAGTTTAAGTTTTAATAATATTATTTTCTATCGTATAATCACACGAACTTTGTCCGAAACATTTATTACATTTGAGTTATCTATTATATTTATTATATCAAGATATATTGACATTTGTTTATATATATATATAAACTATTATACGCTTGATAAAATGTATACAAATTATACAACTACATAGAAACTCTTATATATATTATATTACATAGGGTTTATAAATATATAAACTCTTCGATATAGCTTGTTTACTAAAAATAATATTAAATAAAGGAATACATTAAATATAATATATAGGACATAAGTATAAATTATAGAGTAGGTATAGATAAATTGTAATTTTGAGTGACCAAGTGAAATAAGTTTATATATTCATGAATAACTAGTAAAATTTTACAGTGAACTATAAAGATTTTCAAAAAGTTTAGAATCATTTAAATAATACCAATATTAATTAAACGATGCTATCGAACAAAAGTTGTATGATATAGTAATAAATATAATTTAAATGAAAAATATGCAAGCAAATTTAATAATAAAAATAAATTTGAAAGAAAAACATTAAGTAATTATTAAAACAGGGGAAATAAATAATAATAAAATCAATAAAGAGGAGTAAATGGAGATCACTTCAAAATTTCATAATTTTACGGAAGTAAAACATAATAAAAGGTTTGAATGCATATCATCAAGTTTCCAGATTTAAAAACCCCGTATTTAAATAAAATTATGTTCAAAAGACTGGAAATGTTTTCAATCTTATTTACCTGAACGCAACTTTTCGGCCAGTCAAAATATTTACATAATATTATGTAAGTACGTAATTCTCGTAACTAATAAAATTCAATTTTTATGTTTAAGGGATATTATTATTAGTTAAACAATTGAATTAATATTAAATTATACGAACACATTGATCAATTATAATAATAATATGTATCTTGTATTCACTATATTAGAAATAAAAAGTTTAGTATGATACTCGAAAGACAAACCTGCTTATCTACTATTTACTAATACGAAAAACAACCTTGTGTATTATAACATGCAAGTATTATGACATATAGGAAAAATAAAATTGAAGAAGAGCGACGTAACCTTGGGTCTAAATTATTTTTAAAAGTACAACATTATAATGTTTTGATCTTTTAAATTTAAAAAAATATTTTAACAATTAAATCTTTGTAATCAAACTAACGGTTCTCAATAAAATTGACAAAATGTCGATAGTTTTAGGTACACTATAGTATCATTACGTACAATAAGAATGATTAGCAGTTATGAAAAAATTTAAAATGAACTTTCAAAAGTACCATATATAATTGCCAATTGCGTGTAGATAGGTTATGAGAAAATATTGGACATTTTTACTGTCCATAAAATGCAGGATAAATAGTTATCTTTATAAGCGTCATATTTTTACTTGTATTATTGTTTTTATGGTGATCGTAAAAATAGTAGGAGAGTTTAGTACCTCTTATTTGTAATTTGTTACATTATTATTCGCACGCATTATGCAATATAGCCCGTTTTCGCGACTTTCGAAAATCAATTTTAATTCATCGGTGTGATATGTTTAATACATAATATTGATCAATAAACATATTTTGTATACCTACATATATGAGACAATTTGCGAAAAACCATATTTTATAAAATATAAAATCAAAGCCGTTTTAAAGTTAACATTACATATTTGATAACTCATATATGTGTTATTGTCAACACATTAAAATATTATAGGTACTGTTTGCATTTTATAACATCATAAAATAAGTTAATAGAAACACGCACAAAAACAAACACATTTTAACCATGTTAAACATTAAGCTATACACATAAGTGTCGTCGATCTTAAGTTAAAAAACATTTATTTTGGTTTTGTTTCACATCATATATTATAGTAACATGATCTATATACCTACTATAAAATGATAACATGTGTGCAGTTTTTTACATTTTATAGTATATATACAATATGCATATATGTATATGTATGGTATATATAGAAACTCATCCACTTCGATAATATATTATTATAACAATTAATCACTGTAAAAAGTAATTTTATCAACTCGTTCAAACAAATTGAGTTAAAAAACAACTAGGTAAATACACTATAAATTTGGAACTTCGTTTCACACGTCCCGCGAGAATACCGCATTACAGCAAAAAAGTTTTGACAGTCATTTGAATAAGGCGGAGAGTCGGCGGAAAGCTATAGTACATGGATAGGTAAATTTACTATTCCAACGTGCATCTACTCGTTAATAAGTACATCATTTTGAGTGTTGTATGACATTTAGAACCGTTTAGAACGGTTACCAAAAGTATGGTATTGATTCCTGCAGTGGCATACAAAGGTGGGGGGGGGTGGGTTGGGTGATTAAATCGCATATATAATTGTCTGTGTTGTGTGTATGTATAATAATAAAATTATAATTTTAAATAAATAATAACAAATTAGGAAATTGTGCACTGTGAGCTTACTAAATTATCTGTTTCTAAACATATTTTAAATAACAATCTAAAATATTAAGAAACATAACGAATAATATCTATTTCACTAGTAACTAAATGAATTCGTAATTATTTACTAGTAGGTAATTAGTAATTATGGATAGACGGACGGACGATTCCATGAAGATAAAAGGTGTCTAAACTTATGTTTAGAAATCTAATACGTTGAAAAATGATTTTATTTTAAAATAAGTACCAGACTAAGTAGTTTTCTTTAAAATACACAACGATATATTTTTCTTCGACTTATTCTATGGTATAATCTGTTTAATGATATTTAGAAGTGCACTGGAAGAAAAAATTTACAGATACAGGTGTTGGAAGATTGTACGTGGTCACTTTGGTCTTCGTATAGTATAATTATAATAATATATTATATATTATATATAATACATACATAAAATATATACCTATACTGTATAATTATTTTAGATTTGAAAAACGATTCTAAGAAAAGTTCTTTAGGTACCTATATGATATTATTTTCCAATTTATAAAACATTTTCCTATATTTTCGGTGTTTTATTTTGCACTTAGAAAACTACTGTGGAAATCAAAAAATGTACTAACCAGTATGAATTTACAATCAAAAAGCTCTGTTCCGAAGAATCCTCCTGATAAACAAAAAGTATATAGGTACCTATATTAATTTATAAATAAATTCCTAAAATAGAGTTAAATATTTTTACGCCAATACGGTAAATCTTAGTAAATATGTACCTACCTATACCTATGGTGTAAATGTCAAGTCTCTACTGTCTGCTGTTATTTTCCGATATAGATACCTACATATAACAATTTTCGGTGATTATCTATTAGTAGTTTTCCTTCACGATTTCAAATACTATCGGGAAATTCGTAAAACGATTTCTTTAAAGTATATTTATAGAAATAATTTTAAATTAATATTTTACTCCTTTCAGATACCTAAAGAGTTGTTCAAAAAAATTATTATAATAAAAATAATTTATAACCAATAAATCCCTCGCTCGACAGGAAATTCAAAATTCACCTAAAATTGCAGTTAGATGACTGAATCAAATAGGTGATAACCCACCCCGTGACGTTATATAAAAAAATAGCTTCCTCGCTAGACTCAGAATCTAAAACATGTTGTATAGGTGTTTGACATAGGCATAATATAAAACGGAACATAAAATCACAACTACCTACCTTTTTAATGCCATAAAAATATATTATGCTATATTTTTAAGAACTAAAATAATTTTGTATGCAATGTAGGTAGATACCTACCTACTTAATTAATATAGCCAACCCTATGGAAAATTCTGCATAGGCCACTGGATATTTTTGGTATTTCCGCAATGTCACAATATTGCTATAATTATTTTAAGTGTTTTACATTTTGCAGTATATGTAAATTAAAGGATATAAGTAGTAAACGTTTTTAGAAATGTTAAATGTGCACCACAAGTAGCGATAGAACAAATTGTCAACGTATGTAGGTACCTTTCATATAGGTACCTACTTGTATATTCCAATATAATATTACATAACTAATTGATAATATTATGATAACATTAATGAAATAGTGTTATTGCAAATTACATAGGTAATATTTTGCATTTTAAAAATATTATTTACATTGAACAATTTTGACACAATTCGGACCTATATGTTTATTGTAATGGGCATTATTAATTATTATTATTAGGTATTTATTTAACTGAAATTCACTCTCTTATAGCCTTTATATTTTTATATAGTTTTATTATAATTTATATTTTTTTGGATATATTTACCATATTATTATATAGTCGAATATAATATATATATATATAAAACTAAGGAAAACAAAAGGAAAACGACTTTTTTTTTCTGTAAATAAAGGTACTCACCGAAATGTCTATAGGTATTTAAAAATTGAATTCGCTACCTGTATTTCCGGATATTTTTGAATAAGATTTCGGAACGATCTTTGTTCTAATTCACTACAGTATCCATTACCGGACGACTCGGAGTGCACGGCGAACGAAAAAACACGTCACGGACAGCGCGTCGACGGTGCGCCGGATGAAACACACGTCACTAGACAACAAAACCGTCCGAAATACTAGTGGTCCCCGTGGCGGCGCGGTGACTATCGGCGATTTACCAGGCGGCGCGTGGCGGGACGCCGCCACCCATCGGTGTTTCTGTCGCATGGAGGCGGTAACGAACGTGGCGGCTAGAGGGCACCACGTAACACGGAACGTTTTCCCTCGCGCGCACGAATTAAGATACGTCTGATAAGTGATACCCGGACATTCTCAGTCTGCGGCAAGAGTCCTAGAGCGATCTAGTATATTATTTATAAACTACATAAACAATCAATGCATTTTTATAATAAGAAGTACATACCTACCTATTACTTTTTATAATATTGAAGAAATTAAATAAAACGCTTTATGTAATGTATAGCTTATTAGTAGTCTGTAGACTGTAATTAGTTACAATATGAGTACACCGAGTAGGTATTTCAGTATATACCTACTATGTAGATGTAAATTATACTTATATGGTTATTTATTATTAAAAAGTGAACTTCATACCAATACTTTTTTTCTTTTTGTTTCAAGATATTTGTCAAGAAAATTAATTTAAAAAACTAAATGTGAAATGTGTCTGTCTGGAATAAGAAACATCGAGGAAATACCTGTGATTTCAATGCAGTAAAATTAGTTCACCTTAAATCTCAAGGATTTTTAACTCATCCAGATAGTAGTTTTTTTATTCTGGTTAAATTTATTGAGGAATCATTTAATTTTAATTCATGTCAAAAGTTCAAATGCTTTTGATGACACAGTTGAACGTTTTTTCTACAACAACTATATAATACCATTTCCATGTAATGACCATAAATGTGAGATAGTTGAGTACGTTTTCACGTGAGGATGAGGCAGTACACGTACTTTAACAGTAAAAAACAGAAGAATACAAATAAAATTTTAAAATAATTATCAAAATTGACTGCAAATTAATTTTATTCATTTGTATGAATAAAATGTATTGTGTATTTATTGTATTTATTTTATTTGAAATTGAAACAAAATAAATCAGCAAAATATTATGTTTTTAAATTTATAGCCTATTATTATTTACTCTGATTATTAAAGTATTATTATTTTCATAGTTCATTTTTATACCGATTAACCCCTAAAGCGCTAGGTATCTAGCCGCACGGTGAGAAGGTTCGAGCCTCAAGAAAAATAGTGATAAGACACTTCGTTTCGCATCCTATATAATATCTTAATTCGTGCTGGCGCGCGATCGATCGACGCCCGATTTTCTTTTTCGAGGAAAAGCCGGCCTCGGCCAGAGGGCATCGCGTGTACCGGCGCGCCGTATTTACGGATGCTACACGAGACTGACCAATAGGACCCGAATTCACGTAAGCATTCCGACATGATTGAACTATCAAAACTTTACTTGACCGTTTTCTTTAGAAAAAAAAAAAATGTTTTATATAATTTTAAAGTAATATTAATGTACATTTTTATAAGTCGTGTACAGTGTTTATAGTTATTACAATTTATAAGTAATATTATCACACATGTATGTACCTATATTGTATAGGTATACTTTTTGGTTAAGAGTATCGTGTAGTATTTTTCGGGTAAAAATCATTCCGATAGGTAATTCATTTTAGTTGATATTTTGGTCCTATCCATTTTCCCCCACTGTCCATTTTCCACCAACATTTTTGGAAACACTGATGGGTATTTATAATTTATTCATTAGGTATTTATTTATATTATACAATTATGAAGTGTTATTAATCTAATGAAAAAGAAGAAATTTAAAAAAATAAATAAAAACATTCCGATTAATTATTATTATTTACCTGTTAATGTTACATTTTCATTTTTCCAAAATAATTCGTCACGAATCTAATATATTTATTTAAAAATTCAATATTGATAAATAATAATTATATTAATTTTCTAAAATAATACTAAAACAATTTTTTTTTTTTTATATATAGTTGTCATTTTTATATATTTTGTTACATCGATGTAAAAAAAACGAATAAGTATAGTGTATTATCTATTATTTTATTTTAATATTAAATAAATGAATAAATTAATGCATTTTTTGGAGGAAAAGGTTTATTTATTTATTTATTTTTTTTTTTTTTTTTGAGGAAAGTGGACAGTGGAAGAAAATGGAATATGGTTTTTGAAGAAAAATGGTCGCGCCCAATATTTTAATAAGATTAACTTTCAATTTTCTCAATAATTTAAACTAAATAGTAAAACAAAAATATTTACACAGTTTATAGTTTAGAATCGTTATAATAATATAATAATATTATAAGATATAGGTATGTACAATATATAGATAATATAATATCATATCAAGACTAAGTTTACTAAGTGTTGTTTTGCTCATCAGTAATTTGGACGAAACTGTACTTGAATTTTTGGCCTGTATTTTTACTTAGATTTTAAAAGTGACCCCATTTTCCTGTAAAAAATGTAAAGGTACATTAGGGGGTGGGGTAATATTTATATTTTTATATTTTTGATTAACGTGTAAGGAAAAACTATTGAAAAGTTATGTAAATATGGTAAAAATATACATCCGTCCTTATCGACATTTATTGTATCTTCGTAATTCCGAAAATTATGACTAGGTATTGAAACATTATCTGTAACATCTTGAAATGATCTATTATTGTTTTCAAATCCAATCCGACAAGCAAAATGTTTCCATTACCTACTAACTGGATTTTTTTATAGTTAACAATGATTAGGTACACTTTTATTGTATATTTTTTGTATATAAGTTAAAAAATACATAAAGTAATATAAAAAAAAAAAAAACACTGTATATTGGACTGATTGCAGTTATAATTCTGATTTATAATATTGTATTTTGTCGATAAATAATGAAACAAAAAAGAAAGTAACGCAGTAAAAAGTCGGTCTATTTTTATCACAACATATTTCAAATGAAATATCGATGGTTCCATTCGTTGTTGAACACGTGTGACTTCCGACCGGAAACTTAAATGTATACGATCGACTAAAACGACACAGTCCTTAAAGATTATATAGGTAGTACTATATAGCACAATAACGATTTATAAAACTACTAAAATGTATGATGTACGAGTATATAATATTACGTATATTTATAAGTTAGATAAGTTGAATTCTTAAATTTCGATTTTTTTCCAATTTAAGACTAAACCTGAATAATAATAATAATGGTAAAACATTATAATGTATATCAAACTATATACTGTAGATAATACTACCGAGAAATCACTTATAATGTTATATATAACTTAGTCGAATTTGCAATATATTCGAATATAGGTATTTTTAATACCCATTATGTTATAGACGTACTTCATATTATTAGCAATTATTATATTTAGCACTCTATTTAATCAATAGTTGTTTTAATACTTAATAATGTTTAAAAATCATATATATATATATATATGATTATATATAAATATATATAATATATATGTATTATCTATGTATAGATATATACATATATATATATATCAATAAATATCTACATTAAAGTTTAAACAGCTTATGAACAATTTTAATGTTGGTAATTTTCAAAAATGGCTTTCAATGTTTTATTCTTTATAGATTTTAAGATTTTAAGCGGAACGTGAAATCTATTAAATTTAGAATAAGATTTATTTTAGATTCTAAGCAGATTATAATTATGTGTTTTGATTTATTTTTTATTTTTATAAGTATACACATTTTCGACTAGGTAGAGTGTGTCTATTAGGAATTTTGAGACAAAGAGGTTTTTGATTGGAAAATTCATTCTTCTTTGTACTTTAATAAGGTCATTTTTTGATTTTCCATGAAGTTTTCTTAAAAGTCTAATGGAAAATTACAAATTAATAATTATAACGAAAAATGGTTACAAATTAAAAGATAATAAATAAATCGTTGTTAGGGTAACTTTTTTTCAAATTGGTTATTTATAGGTTAAAGCTAATTTAAAAAAAAATGTATTAATTATTATTTTACCAAACTCCACTGAGTTTTTTCAAATTCTATGATTTTTCTTTACATTTAAATCTAAAATAATAATAGTACGCATTATCCTGTCTGATGACCATGGGGAATCTTCATTAATCTGATTTCAGATACACACATCTGGACAGGTTCTTATTATATTTTTTATTCTTCGTATTTCTGGAAATAACTTATCGGGCAGAAGGAGTAAAGTAGACTTTTGGAGTAAAGAAAATTTTTGATAGCAAATTCGTTCTAAGTATATTCTAGAGGTAATTTAAACATCTATATACTCATATCTATATCAATAAAAGACCTGTTTTTTTATTCTGAATGTAAGTCTACACCATTTGAGATATCAAAACCAAATTTTGATATACTTTTAAATTCCGAGTGTATCTTAAAGGTAGTTATTTTTAAAATTCAACATCATAAAAGGGAAGAGGAAAGCGAGTTTTAAATATATATTTAAAATAAACATATATAGGGACATACATACATATACATACAGGGTTGGGCAAAATACTATAAAATATTAACTTGATACATGATACATTTATATTGGTTATTTTGATACAAGATACACATATCAAAGATACATAAAAGATACAAGATACTCTCAAAAATATTATTATTTTATAATAAAAATTAGTGTTACTTATTACAATTCTATATAAAAAAAAATGTTTATTATGTTAAATATTTTTCAAAAAATTCATGTGTTAACCAAAATCAGTGTCGGACGTCGGCTGTGTGGGCAAAGTGATATTGTTTAGACGTTTTTCGTTGACAGTTAAGTGTTTTTAAGTGTTTATCTTTACCTTTTTATAGTACCTACTGCGGCCCTAGTAGGATAAAAATATCGAAAGAAAAGATGGGTTCGGCGGTCAATTCCAATATCGGTAAAGACAGTTCTTTAAATTTATCTTCTACAACAGAAGCAAATGCAACCAGGAAATTTAAGAATAATCTTTCGATTTCTGATATTACGTTGAATGATTTCTCGATAGTGTCAGTAGACGGCGTAAAAGATTACATTGGTAAGGGGGCTAAGATTAGGCATGAGAATGTGCTTATTCTCTAGTGGAAGTAAGAAGTCATTGGTTGGCATCTAAATTTATTTAAAAAATTCTCCTTCTCCTATATCTAATATTCATAGTCAATGGTATGATTTATGTTGTTCGTGGCACTATGTTGTTAAGTCTCTTCCTATTTTAACCTCTATGACTGTGTCTTTAGAAGATAGTGTTAAATATGTTATGAAGTCAAGCAAACGTTTAGCTTTATTTGACATAAGTTTTTCTTCTCTTTTAGTCTATCAGCTAGTTCATATGGATCCACTATTTATGGGTGTTTCTAATAGAGACTTTTTGGATTTAGTTATAAGAGTAGTGAATAATATTTTATTTAATGTAGTGGTCGAAAATTCTTTCAGTGACTTTAGCCTTATTTATACAGATGATTATTTCAGTATCTAAAGGATCTGTTGGTTTTTCCACCTATATTCCTCAATTTCACCTTTTAATGTCTGACGTTATCCCATTTTATGCTTCATCTTTTTCAGCTGAGTGATTAAGTGTTCATTATGCTCTTCATCTTATTCAAAAAGTTCTGGAGGGTAAATTTCTCATAACTTAAAAATTTTTATATCTGCTTTATATTCTATTGTTTTTAATCCTTTTAAATTAAAATCTTCTCTTAGTCTTTAAATTTGTTCTTTGTGGTTTAGGTGAACTGAGTCTAAAAGGTTGGGTAGTTTTTATAGATTCCGGGACATATCAGAATTTATTACTGAAAATAAAATTGCTAATCATCTTGTTAAGAACACAATAAAAATTAGTAATTTCCCGGGTTATAAAATTCCTTTTACGGATATTATTCCACATTCCTGGAAAATTATTTGGAAGGTTTGGAATGACAAATGGGTTGACCCAAATAATAAAGTATTCCTATGGCACAAAAAAATTTCTCCTATTATTTCTAAGAGACTATGGTTTTATGGTCTCGAGATCTCGAGATATCAAGTAATCTCTTTGTCACATTTACGAACAGGTTATAATTTACTTCCTCCGCATGCTTTCCGTTTATTTATATAATATAAGTGATTCTTTAATTGGCTTGTGACCTTCGGGCGCAGTGTTGGCTAAAACTATTTGTCCTATTTCAATGCAATTTTGGACCTTACTGAATCCATCGTCTTTATACGACAAAATGTCCTAAAAAATGTACGTATTTATATTAATACGAACGTAAATTAATATTCTGTGGAAATTGTCCATACATATGGAGAAAATGATTTTAGAATGTGCACCACATTTCACAACAATATATATTATAATAAAGACAAAATATAATTCATATAATTGGTTATTATATTTTGAAGAAAATATTAATTACAAATAAATTTAATATGAAATAAAAATTTAACAAGTTTTGGTCATTCAGTAATAAGAAATTATAAAGAAATGAAGATTAAAATAAATAAAATAATACTATAATAAGTTAAATGAGCTAAAATAGATAATTAAAATAGATTAAATATTCTTAGAAATAATCTCAATTATTTCAAAATTTTCCAAAATGCCAACTTTTAATCAGTACATGAACAAATTACATCCAAATTGTGACTGGTTATTGCACCGAATTTCAGAAAATAATTTTTAGTGTATTTTTTCCTACAACAAATAATATTATGTGTTGAGTTTTTAACTTGTAATTATTGTGATCATATTATTATTAATTATAATATATAATATATTTTGGCGTAGAGAAAGTGGCGCCCCCATCGACCAGTACATCGCATGATGCACTGCAATAGCCACCACAACGATCTGAAAAGGTCGGTGTGGTCTAGTACTCCAGGTTGGGGGTTTGGCGACGGGCTAACAACCCGTCCCAATAAAAGAACTACTGTTAAGAAACCACAATCAACTAAGCCTCGGATACACGTATTACCTGGAACCCCTTTTGGAAATGGAAAACGGAAATGTAAGGAGATAAAGATTGCGACTTGGAACACGTTGAACCTGTATCGCACTGGAGCTTGTCAGAATCTAGCAGATGTACTGAAAGAGTACAATATCACAATTGCAGCACTTCAAGAGGTGAGGTGGACTGGTACAGGCCAAGTAAAAATAAATGATTATACAATTTACTATAAAGGAATGGATGACTCACACCAGTTTGGTGTGGGTTTTGCTGTAATTAAAGACTACGAGATGTGTGTAAAAGAATTTAACCCAGTATCTGAACGCATATGTACGATAAGGCTGGACACAAAACCTCTAAACACGTTCATAATTAACATACATGCTCCCACTGAAGGAAAAGAAAACGTAATAAAGGAGGAATTTTATGAAGAAATAACGGAGATCTACGATAGGGCACCAAAAAATACGGTGAGAATTGTTATTGGAGATTTTAATGCCAAAATAGGGAAAGAGATCATCTATAGACCTACAATTGGATCGCACAGCGCTCATGAACAAAGCAATGATATTGGCCAGAGAAGTATAGCTTTTGCAACTTCAAGGAACATAACCATAAGCAGCACTTTCTTTCCACACAAGGATATCCACAAATATACGTGGAAATCACCTGATGGAAACACGTTTAACCAAATTGACTACGTGGCCATTGACAAAAGATTCAAATCAAGTATTTCGGATATAAAAAGTTATCGAGGAGCGGACTGTGATTCAGATCATTTTTTGGTCATTGCGAAATTCAGAATTAAGCTGAAGAAGGTTCAAAAACAAATAATAGAATACCAAAATACAATCTAGAGAAGCTTAAAGAAGAAGGAGAAAATCAAAAATACATCGAATCTCTCACAGAAAAGTTGAGGGCAAACCAAACGGACAAGCTGGAAACAAATGATAGATGGACTATTATAAGAAATACTATAACCGAAGCTGCAAGAAAATCACTAGGTGAAGCCAGAAAGCAAGCAAAGAAATGGTATAACAATGAGTGCTAGAATGCAGTGCTAAAAAGAAATAAATACCGTCAAAAGTATCTGAGAAATCTTTCAACAGAATCCAAAGAACTATATGAGGTATAACGAAAGAGATGCAAACAAGTTATACAAAGGGAAAAAAGAAAGTATATGAACGAGATCATACATAACACAGAGCAGGATTACACACAAGGCAGAGTCCGAAATTTCTTTGTAGCAATAAAAAGACACCAAAAGTACAACCCAACATTAAAAGCCATAAAAGATAAACATAATAGAATATTATTGGACCTGCAAATGACAGCATCGAGGTGGCAAGAGTATTTCGGAGAGCTGTTGAATGGAGAGATACCAGTCACATCAATACCAGCATGGGAAGATCAGAGAGCGGAACAAGAAGTTAAGGATATATCATTAGATGAAACATTA